>BSBN01001334.1:0-102499 GCA_027924645.1 Cunninghamia lanceolata
AGACTCCTAGAATCAAAACTTTGGTCTGTGACTCCTCTTTTATTTCTAATATTTGGTTCCATTGCCAAATGATATTGTCTTCCTAGTAGACAAAGACAATACTTTGATGGCAGCGATAGAACTGAGAATTTCATGGATCCTTAAATGCCATATAAGATAAGCAATGACATGGTGGAGTCATATTCAAAGGCCTTACTAAAGCAACTGAAGGATGTAAATGCAGAGAGGTTTGACACATATAAGGAATTCATAGAAAAGCAAAAAAAGAAGAGTGTGAAAGGAACATGTGGAGAAAAATAAGGAGAAACTACACCAAAAATAGGGGATTCCAAAGTTTGCAAACACCACAAGAAAGGACTTCTACACCACAAGGTGTAGAGCTTGAAAGATTGAATTGGGGTCCCTAGGGTCACAGATACAACTGAATAAAGCACATCATCACAAGAAACATCAATAACTCCTCCATTGCAAGTACATCAAACAAACCCATCAGTTGAGGAGGTCTCAAAAAATATAATACATTTTGATTTCAAAGAAGAAAAAGCCAAGACAAAAGCAAGGGTTAAAACATAATATAATCAAAATGTCAAGCATAGAAACTAAGCAAGAGGAACAAGAAATATAGCAGCCATGATAGAAAAGAAGAATGACAAGGCAAAGAAAATAGGCCTCAATAGAAATACAACTTGCCCCTTCATTATTTGTGATTGCATTAGAAGCTCTCCAATTTCTATTAAGAACTGAGTGTATTAAAGGTAACTCAGAGGGTATCTCTCTATCCAATGGTGAAAAACTTCTTTATGTGCAATTTACTGATGATACTGCACTTTTTCCTAAGATTAACAAACTGGAATTTGATAGATTGCAACATAGATTGGATATTTTTTGTCTAGCTTCTGGTGCTAAGGTTTCCCCCTCTAAGTCTATTTTGTTGTCTTGGGATCTTACTGCTCCATCCTAGCTTGACCTTGGTAAATGGCAAATGGGGAGGTCCAAAGATGTAGGTTAGATTTCTTGGTATACCTTTTGCTATTAATCCCTCCCTAAAGCTTATGTCGGATTGGGTCTTCACCAAAATTGAAAGGAAGGTTAATAATTGGAATAGATTGCACCTCTCTTTAGTAGGTAGGGTTCAAGTATGTCAAAAACTTTTGTCTGCATATTCAATTACTATTCCTCCATGTGGCTTTTTGCAAATTACCAATTTGATGTTATTCACAAGATGATAAGGAATTTTTTGTGGTCAGATGGAAAGGGGAAGAAGAAAATGCATTTAGTTTGGTGGGGGTGGTGTTGCATGAGGTAAAGAGGTAGGTGGATTGGGGCTTAAAGATTTGAGGATCCAAGGTGTTGCCTTGGTAGCAAAATGATAATCAATTCTTTGTTTGGTAATGAGCCTTGGAAGATTTTGGTGAGAACCAATCTCCATTAATGCTTTTCTAGTTAAGAAAAAAATATGGGGGCAAGATGCATATCCATGACACTCTGTTTGGGGATTTTAATATTAAACCTAGGGGATCTCTGTCTTCAGAAGCATCTGGGGGATTATAAAAACCATTGTATAATGGGACATAGGTCCATTTGGTGGAATGTTAAACATAAGAATAGGCCTCTAGCTTTGCTTTAGGATGTTCTGCCCTAAAATTTAACTCAATGGGGATTTCAAAGCTTAAGGATTTGTTTAATGAGGGATACCCAAAAAGTTGGAACCAAATCAAAGAGGATTTTCTTTTAAATGATAGCAATACAGAACTTTTTCAACAGTTTATAGCTCTGCTTTGTAATTTGAGTCAGGAGTAAATGTTAAAGGGAAGAGGAGGTTGATAAAATGCAATGGGGCAGATGGAAGTAATTTATTCTTGTAAAGCCTAAATTGATATACAAAATGGTCTCTAACTCACATGAAATTTCTCCAACACGATCAATAGCACTTGGAGTGACACTTTAGGTCTAGAAACCTTGCCTATAAACTTCAACTGGGATTTGGTCATCTGTTCTTGAACCAAAAAAGCCTTCTTTAGATGGTTTCTTATTCTTAAAAAAACTATGCATTTGGTGTTGGTGATTGGCTGGTGCCCATTGTGTAATGTCCAAGAGTCTGTTGTCTACATATTTGTTGACTATATGTTTGCTATAAGAGTCTAGAATTTCTCTTATGGGTAATATCTCTTTGTGGAGCCTCAGTGCAACTGAAAACAGTAAATAAATTTTATGTGGTCATGTGGATGATTTGAATAAAAAATATAATACTTTTGGCTAATATTGTCTACTAAAATTTTGTGGTTTATTGGAAAAAAAGGAATGAGGAAAGATTTCCATGGCAGAGAGAGGCAACTCACTGGGATTTTTTTAATCTCACAAATTACAATTTCTTTGAACAGGTGGTCATGACAATGGAGATGTCAATCAAGAAATTTAAAGAACTAATGGATACATGAACTTGTCTTATAGAATTAGATTTCTATGCCCAGGAATTTGAGGAAGTTCAACCAGAGATTATATAATAATTATACAGACTTTCAAGAGATGTATAGAAAAAAGAAAATAGAGAGACTTGTCAAAGAGTGAGATAGACAAGCAATGGGAGATAGTGTGCCAAAACATTAGCACCAATTCCTGAGCAGTGGAGGGTTTCACCAGATAGGGACTCTGGAAAAAATGAGAGACATTAATATACTTAAGTAGGCTCAAGATAGTGACAGAGGTACAAACCAATGGAATGAAATGAAAAAAGCTAAAGCAAGAGTAGAGGATTCTGATTTGGATGATAGCCAAGGTTACTACCTATAGTTTGAAGAACCAGATAAAGTGATTACACAACCTCAAGGTGTTGCAGAGGAAGACTTAGATATGAAGGGATGTCAACTCTAATCAAGGAGGGGCCACCGGTAGAAGAATTGGAAAAGGACAATATGGAAGAGTAATTAGTATTAGAACGTCAAATGAATTTTTTTGTTATAATGTAGAGACTATATAGAAGTAAAGTGATTGAAATCCAAGAAAAATCCTGGGTTTATTTTGAGTCAATAGGATCTCTCTAAATGTACTTATGTTTTGATTTGTAAAACTATCCATATATATTAGTGAAGTAGTTGTTTTTGGATTGATGTTAGCTGTAGAGGTTTTTTGAAATGGTCTCCTTAACCACGATGATGTAACTCATTTTATATTTGAATACAATTTATGCTCGATTCTCAATCCAAAAAAAAGAAGAATGATAAGGCAAAGAAAATAGGCCCTCAATAGAAATACAACCAATAGAGGAAGAAGAAGCAAAGGATGAAATCATGAATTTAGACCTCCTCAAAAGTGCGTTGGACAATAAAGGGATGCTTAAGCATACCATAAAAATGTATACACAAGTGGGTGAAGAAAACAAAGTAGTAATCAAGGAGGTGATTATTAGACTCATTAGAGTGTCTACTGACACCTTAGATAATATAATAGAAAATTTTCCAGATCAACTTGCCTTTGTCATCATAAAGAAAAGAGAAAAGTGATAGAGATAGAGGAAGAAATAAGGAAGAAAGCCATAGAATAGATTGATCCCAACTTTGACAGATGAGGAAAAGTAGAAGCTAGTACAATTGTAATCCCAAAGAATTAAGATCTACACAAAGATTGGATACACTTATGAGCCTTAGTGAGAAGGATAAAAAGAAAATAGAAGAAGAAACTAAATTGAAATCACAAAACATGCCTATGGAGCACTAAGGAAGAAAGGAGAGAAAGCACAAGAAGAAGAAAATATAAATTCTGGTGACCCGTATGATGGGCAAGATCAACAAGAGACTTCATAGAAACCACCATCATTAGATAAGGCTACAACGTCTTCCACCTCCACATCCCCCCATGCAAAACATAAAGGTCTTTTTGGTGTGGCAAAGGTAAATTCAACCTATGGTAACACTACAACTACTTCAACTACCATTGAATGACACAAAATTAAATCTTTCAAGTATATCACCCCTTCAAAAGTTCCAACTTGGGGATATATTTCATAGTACCACAAGGGAAGCTTTCTTGAAGTAGCATGTGGAGAACATCAAACAATTGGAAGAAGGAATAAATACAATCCAAAATAAAGTACCACAAGTTGCAAAGAGATACAACAAGGCCACTAAGACAACTGTTGAATCATTACTAGATGGTGTGATAACAAAGATGGATAATCAGACTTTACCAATCTGAACCAGATTCCTAGTAGAAGTTGAGAAAAACAAAATGGATGATGAAAGAAAGAAATGCGTGGCAACACATACACAATTGGAAACTCATATCAATACTCTACAAAACATGGCTAGTGACATAAATATATTGTACCAATTCTATCTACAATGGACCACACTAACAAAAGTCCTAAAGAGTCAAATGGATCAAATGGAGATACAAATACTACAAGTGACCATTACCTATGATACAATATAGGATATGGATGGTACAACAAGGGAAAATAGAGAGCATGCATGCTCAGCTACAACAACTACATGATACAAAGGGAGGTACTCAAAGTATAGATCAAATAGCTTTGAGAGGTAGTTAGCTTGAAACTTGCTCATGTCACTGGATTACTAAGAGATGCAAAGAACATAGCCCAAAAAATCTAGATCCCAACCACTATAGTAGAGGAAGAGAAGATCCTTACTCAAGTCAATAGTTAAATTCAAGTGTTGCAACAAGAAAAGAACCAATGGGACATAACATTTCAATAGCTGAAAGAGATCTACAAAAGCATTTTGCTTGCAAATTAATAATTTTTCATGTCTTGAGGATAAGGACATAGTTTCAAAGGGGGATGATGTTGGTAGAGGAAAGAACACATGGACAACAACATCTAGAAACCATAACACATGACTATAAAAAGGGATGTTGAACATAAGGCCAACTAGGCCTAGTAGGAAAATACATCTTTTGTAAGGGACATGTCCCCATTGTAGTCATATGCATATAGTAACCTAGGAATAGAAGTAAGAAAGTAAGAAAAGTAGAATAGGAAGAAGAAAAGTGAATGGATTATACTTTTGATGTTGTAATACATGAGTGGATATATATAAAGAATGATCTATGGTTCTGATGCTTAAAGTGAAGGTTTAATTTCTATCTTATGGATTCTTAGTCCTGTTAAGTTACTGCATGATGACATTTTCTACCACAAACCATCTAATCATTCTCTTATTGTAATAATTGAGGTGTAAATACATGCAAGACTCCTAGACTCAAAACTTTGGTCTGTGACTCCTCTTTTCTTGCCAACACAAGCATAGGGGATAAAACATAACACACACATAGCATTTGTGGGTTGGGAAAAAGGCTAAGGCAAAGCTAAAAATAAACTTAAAACATGCTAGGAGAGTGAACACTAAAATGAGCAAAAAATGTAGCATGAAAGTGCAAGGGTGTGCAATTTCTATATTATAGTATCCTTGTTCCCACAACATAACCATTGATTTACCAAGTTAGTTGATCTATTGCATTATATTCTTCAACTTATGTCTCATAATCTTGTCTAGCTCACTGACATTCAACCTTTAGACACAAACCTTCCCCTCCCCAAGATATATGACCCCAAGGTGTTTTTCAATACCATCGTGTCTCTAGACGTGTCAATGGTAGGTGCATTTGCTTACAACACATTATACATAATCTCCTTGATTCTATTGTATTTATGTTAAGGGTGTGAATGACCAAGGTAACAAGTTAGTGGCCCCTTTGAATAAATACTCATAAATGTTTACCAATCTATTCCTCCAACATTTGATACTGAGTTATGTAGATCCTATGGTTATGACTCCTTTTATCCCAACTTTTGATAATACCCACAATTCCACCATCCTTGTTGAGAACCCCCTTCTAATACCATTATGTTTTCCAAGTTTATAGGTACTATAGAGGTTAGTTCTTCCCATTCCATTCTTGAGTCTCCTCCCACACATATCATCACCTTTTCTCTCGATGAGATTTTTAGTGATGATTATCATGGTCCTCTATACATTGAGGGGCTCGTGAACTAGAAGTTTGTTACATGCATCATGGTGGATCCCATAAGTATTTTCAATGTTATCATACATGAACACCTATATATCACTCATCTTTAGTGAGATTCTTACCCTATCTCTAATGTTTTGTAGCATACCTATAACAAGACATCTGTAACTACGCTTGGTTTGATTACTCTTCCTACTTAGGTGGGACCCAAGTGCACGAATGTCATATACCATATTATTCCTACATCCAATTGATATTGTATTATTGTATTGTTGTAAATTGTGCTCCTTGTCGATGTAAGCACAATTTCATGTCATATTTGGCACTCGCTTTAGTGTCCACTCCCCTAGTCCATTTTAGGTCCACTTTTCTAGGCTTGGGCTTACTCTCGACTTGAGAGAAGTGATTCACCTTCCTAAACCTTCTTAAATCTTCTTAAACTTTACTAAATTGTTACCGTTGATCAAATGCCAGAACATACAATAGTGTTAAGATCCTGGTGATGTCCTAAAACAATGCTAATTTTCCAAAGTGATTTAACTAGGACCCTAGCACCCAGGTGCTAGTGTCCTCAGGTATCTTGCAGAGTTTTAAATTCCCTAACAATGTTAGCTTTGTCTTGTGTGACATGACCTCGATTTCAACATTTTCATCCCACACTTTGTCAACCTATTGTTGATTGTTAGGAAGATTGAGAGGGGGGTGAATTAGTGTTCTATAAATATTTTCTTAAACTTTTACTCTTAACCATTTCAAAAGAATAATCAAACAGAAGCAAAATATACAACTGAACAACATCCACAAAAACATGACACATAACACCAAGATTTTACGTGGAAAACCTAAAGAGGGAAAAACCACAGAGAGGATTAGCTCTCATAAATATATTGCAATCTTTATAAAAATGATGTTCAGGCTTGGTCACTCCATGGGCCTAGAACATGCTGGCTTACAACCATGAAGTATAATTAAGTTTAGCAGGCTCACAACCTCAACCCTAAACTTAGCAAGATTACAATAAGGGGTGTTAAACCCTGAGGGCTGTTAAACCCTACTAAAGGCTCACTTCTAGCTTACTACCTTGATGATAAAAACATGCTTCCACTCATATCACACATGATAACTGAATACTACTTCAGCATTTGCCACTATGCCACGGTGCAGTCATTTAACAACTGTATTCTAAATCCCAAGTCTTCATCACTGCTGATCCTCTAACTCTACTCCACTATTTGCATCTTCACATCATACACACACACACATTTCCCACACAACTCAACTGAATTCCATCGCATTTATATATGCACATCATGATTTACTTCATAATCAGGTCAGCATCCAAGAAGTGAAACGTGTACATAAAAGGATGTACCTTGTCGCTCAATCCAATGCACTAAGTGTCGTGCAGACCCAAATCTTCTTCCAAGCATGTTCATATAGGTCAGCTCTAATCTTCCAATTGCTTACATAAATCCTCCAATCATTAACTCTTCACACAATGATTTATCTCACTAGTTAGCCTATTCCTCAAGAACATGCTTAACAACTTCCTCTGTTGTCTTACAACTTCTACTGCTGATCACAAAACACTTCCAAAATCATGTCAAGAAATCTTTACACATTCCCAATCTTACCTTTGGAACCGCAAGGCATGATATCATCTTGCAGAGAAATGCAGACCATCAGAACTCAGACTCTGTCTCTGTCAAACTCTGTCAAACACTATCCCAAAACTTAGAAGCTTGTAGCTAACCTTTCGATGGACTTCAAATCTCCTAACTCTAGAATAAGACACTTCATACAAGTGTTTACAACACCTTGAGACCACATAACAAAATGCTTATCTGCAGAGGAATGCGGACCATTGCACTAGACCCTGTTCACTATTCTTGCTATACCTTTGCTTAACTAGACTTAGACATTCCTTCAAGATGACTTCTGGAGAGGATCAAGACTTAATCTCTGAGGCATAGCACTGTCAAACAATTGAGAACATCATATCTAAACCACATTACCAGATCATTATCAAGAAAGAAATGCAATGTAGTCTACCAGGCTATTCTTCAACATACCACTCACTGTCTATACTGCACTTCACTGTAACTCACTTGTTTCTTCCGGAGAGGCTAATTTTCTCAATATCCTCAACATACAAATCTTCTAAACAAGTAATCCTAATTACAACAAGGATATGTTGACATCAATGACAACACCGATTAGGCACATACTTGCAACAATCTCCCCCTTTGTCATTGATGGCAACATATGATGTGAAAAGATGCAACAACCATTAAGACAAGATTCTCCTCCTTTCTCTTTACACACTTGCACTCTAAGTTTTTCACATGACTTCTCTTCCCCTTTGACATCAATGGAAAAGGGCACATACTTGCACTCATCTACTCTGATCTAATCTCTCTTTTGAACTCTCTTCAACTGACTGCTCCCCCTTGATGCTTTCCTGACTGCAACTTTGGTTCTTCATGTGAAGTTCTCTCCTTGGTTTGTCAATTCTCACCTTAGGATCTTGCTACTACTGCCCTATTTTCTCTGCTAGTAACACTGCAATACTTACTACTCTTTATCAAAAATTCATCATTTACCTGCTTCCCCTGGGAGATAATTTCATTATCTTCTTGACTTCAACAACCATCTTTGATTATTTACCTGCATTGCTACACCTTTTTCCTTTTATCAGGAATACACATCAGACCATATCTAGAACCTTCACATGCTATCACTTCTAGAGTAACATATCTTGTCTTCTCAAGGCTTCAGACATGACTCTGTTTGCAAATTTTCTTCTGCTGACTTCCCTTATCATCTTTCATGTGAGACTTACTCTCAACAGGTTCAATTGCATTGATCTCTTCCTTTACTTTACTATCATATATATGCCTATGAGTTTTATCTTTGGATGTCATGGTCTTCTATTAGCATAACCTACTGACAAGTATACACTTATTCTTCTTTGTCTCATATTTTGGTTTCTTGAAGCAATTTGTTTCTCCCTTGAAACATCATATGAAACCCCTACTTGGGCAATGAACTTCTTTTCTCATTTAAAGTAAATCTGTGAGCTTCTTCCTTTTGCTCACCGGTTGATGCTCCTCTTCCTTCTTCCTTTGAGGGTTCCTTTTCTCCTTCTCTTCTTTCAATCTTGTTAACCTTTCCTATGCATGTCCCTTACAAGTTTTGGGACCTTTTTGCCTAGAACCTTTCCTTTAATCTCCTTGGGTTTTTCTCTTTTGGTATCTACCCTTTTCTTCAGCAACTACTATTGCTGATTTACTGGCCCCTTTAGGTTCAACACCAACTTCATCTAGCAGTATTACTGGCCTTACAAGTTTAGACTCAATGGTCTTTGATCATCTGCCATAGTCTAGAACAGTTCTGGACCTTGTCCTAGTTCAACTAGGTCCTTCTTTTCTGGTTAGTTCTACTTTTCTTCTTCTTCTTCTTCTTCTGATTTTACTTCTTAGATACAACTGAATCACTGAGAGGTAGAGGCTCTTGAACACTTACAATCCCTCCTTACTTTTGACCCTTGTTAATCATATATGATTACTTACCTTTCACATTTCTGATACTTGGTCATTTTAGGCTTTTGCGTCCTTGCCTTTTCTTTGAAGTAAAGGGACTTTTAAGTCTTTCAACCTTGTTTTGATCCTGTCTACTTCTAAATAATCATGTTTGCTCTTTGCAAGCTTCATCTTCTTCCTCAGCTTATCCCTCTCATCAGCCAAATTTGATGGCCTTGCAGAGGTCATCTTCTTCTCTTGCAACATTTGCTTTGCAGAATAGACAAAATTATTTATTTCCTTCAATGCATTTTCTTCACTTCCACATCAGCTCTACCAAAAATTCAACCCTTAGTACATTCTACTTCTTGTTCTTATTCCTTAAACTCTTTCTTGAGAGATGGAGAATTAGACATCCTCTCCATCTGCCATAGCTGCACTATCATCACTGCCTCAAGCACAATCCAAGTACTTGTGGATAATGCTATTCTCAAATTTGTAATGTTTGCCATCATTGGTTGTGTTTACATTTCAGACCATGCAAAGACGGTAAATACGTTGTCCTGACCTTAACATACCAATCCCAATTCTCACAAAATAACCCACAATGATCTTTTCAAAGAATGACTCCATGAACCTCTTGGCAGGCTTCGATCTCCAGATTGTTATACTCTTAATATCTTCAAAGGAAGGAATATTAGAATTTGTGCATTCTCCATCACTTTCATCTGGATTTCCTTGACTGTATAGACTTTGATCCCTGTTACTAGAGGATGATGGACTAACACTAGAACTAGCATGAGACTTTCGTTTGTTAGGTGAAGAATCCCATCTTCTGGATGACCAAACAGTGTGGTGGTACCAGTATAAACATTCAGGTTTCAGGCATTTAAATCTGAAAGCCCCTTCACAAAAACCTAGAATTTTTTGAGTCCCTCGGCCTCATTTTATGCATATCGGGCTTGTATATGCATTCTGGACATACAAAGGTGGAGTATACATTGGAGGTTCCCAGAATATTCCACAGATGTATCAAAATGTTTGCATGTATATTGTGTTGTATGTTTGACAACAAGTAGATAATTGGCGGGCCTGAAAAAAGAGTTAAATCGGCTTCAAAAGGTGCAAAAGGCAGTTGTATGCATTTTGTATCCATATCAGGTTATACATTACAGGTATATTCCATCAAGGATTCTTGCTTGTATATAAGGGTTTGTATGTTGTTGTTATATATTGGGATATACAATAGGTGAGTTACAATGTGAATGTCAATAAGGTTTCAAATTGAGCTAATGTGGTGGTCGGGTTCGCAGTTATATGCAAAGGATTGCATGTATGTTTGTTTTTATGTTCGAATATACATTCGCAACCTACAAGGAAAAGATGCAAGGCAGAATGTATATCGGTAAACATACATGCAAGTTGGTATACAAATGAAACATACAAGGCAGATTGTATGTTAGAAGATACAAAGAAAATATACAAGGCCGACATGCAATGGAGACGTACAAGGCAGAATGTATATTGCAATGAACAAGGGTGAATGTATCTCTGATATGCAAGTCAACATGCAAAGGAAATGTGCAAAGGGCCGATATACAGGAGGTGGGGCCCACAATTATACAAAGGGGATTGTATGTGTTCGACACACAATGTGAGCATACAAAGCAGAATGTATATTGGGTAGATGCATCAATGACAATGTACAAGGTGATACATGCAAGGAAGGAACTAAAGCATGGGGCCCACCGGTTGTATGTTTGCATTGTATATGCGACATACACACCGATATACAAAAGAAAACATACAATCCAGACCTGATTGAAAATAAAATGCAGTGAATAGAATTTGGGGTCCGTTGCTTGTATGTGAGGTGCATTGCATATGCTGAGATGCAAGGTAGAGGAGATGCAACTTGGATGCGAGAGGAGAATATGTTTTGGTGGATTTCAAGTTGAAGTCTGTGGGTTGCATGTTATGCGTTGTATATGCAATTTATAATGAAAAGATACAATGAGAAACATACAACGTGGATTCCAAAGGATGTTCCAGTCTAGCAGATAAAGTGTTGAAGTCCGTGGCTTGCTTGTATGTGCATTATACAATGCGATATGCAAAAGGGGGAGATACATGCCGGACCTGAACCTGATTTCAATTTGAATTATAAATATTTGGGGTACGCACTTTGTGTGTAGGCAGTTGTATGTATATGCATGTTCTTTTACATATACAAGGTGAAAAGGGCAAAATAGATGGCAGAAAAGTCAGCGATGGAAGCATAGGGTGCCTACGTGGCACGTTCTTATTGGTTGGCAACTTTTCAAAGCATTTTGATGCCGTAGATCTCAGAGATAGGAAGGAGATTGACGGACCTGTTTTGAACGCTTGAGGAAGGAAGTATTTTTTGTGTATCTGCACCAGTTCGAGCGGGAAACTTCATAGCATGAACCATTGCTGCATCCCGTGGGTAGGTCGGCCATTTATGGCAGCAGTCCAGAGGTATGGGTTGAGTTGACAGGTTAACCACCTAATTTAGGAAGAAGATCTCCATGCAGTAGTGCAGATCTTGATCTCATATGCTCCCTTCCTTCTTTCTGCTTGGAACATTCAATGATTTGAGCACCATTCTGTGGTGCACTGTTTCTGGTGAATTTTGAAGTGCCATGTAATTATTGCTGAGTACACAGTCTTGCTATAAAGTGAAAACTATGTTACTCATTGTGGTTGTTGAAGACTTGGGCAAAATTTTTGGGAAATAATGAAAGACAGAGCATTTTCCTGGCTGTTTTATCTCTGTTAGAGTTTGAGTTGCATTTGAGTGCACCTTGCACATATGTTTAGTTTCTTGTGATTTTATATGAAAAATGCATTATTGCATGTGTTTATCTGTCTGTCTCCATGTGTTGTATGCATTCTCTTGTTTTGAATCTGGTTGCTAAGGATTTCTCAGATTCTAGGGTATGGATTTCTGTATCACATGCTTAATCTTTAACTTCCATTCAAGGAGTGGATTAAATTGTTTTAGGTTGAGTATGGAGAAGATTGTATGTCAGTTGAGATGTATGTAAGTAGAGATAGTTAAATACTTATCCTTGGGTGGTGTAAGGCAAATACTAGTCCTAACCCCTTGAAACTTGAATGCCAGTTGCAATCCATTCTCTTGTATATGTCTAGTTGACTCCTTGCCCTGAGATAGGCACCGGTCTACTCCTTGATTAGTAGTTATGATCCAAAACCCCTTGTCTTGCATCCAAACATTAAAACAAACCATTTCATAATTCTAGCCTGTTAGTTTATAGGAGTAGAAATAGGATCCCTGCATACTCTCATCCTCAACCAGTTAGATATGTCCAAGAGCAGTGCTAACCTTGTGATTTATCACCCAAATCTTGGTCCATACATGAGAGTATTCTACCTATTATTGTAAAGCTAAATATTTTTGTCATTGGGCGAGTCAAGGTCAAATCTTTAGCTATAGGGATACCCCCCTTGGTGCGGCAAAACTAGAAGTGAAGGGGAGGCAGCTCACGCAACCTCCTGTATCTGTTGGCTGAATCTACCTATGCATTAGAGCTAGCAAACCCTCTGCTGATTCGGACACTAACAGTTCCTTCATTTTCTCTACACATCTGAATCTTGTGCCTTTAGTCTCCTTGCAACTAATTCATTTAAGGCATTTTCTTACATTGTCCTGGTAGATTTCACAAAAGAGCACAATTGTGAAGATGGTGCCCCTACATCTTTTCCCTTTTGATTCCTAGTCTCATTTTGTCAAGCTTCAGCCCTCTTTCGTACCAAAAAAGATTTATCCCTCACCTCTACTCTCTCTACCAAAAATATCTCCCTGTCTAGTTCAGACATCTTTCGAAGCCATTCCCTATCTTCATCATCTTTGTACAAATCACTCCCAAGCAATAATCCATCACTATTTGAATCATCTCTCTGGCCCTCATCATCAGAATCAAATCTCTTCTTCAAAGGCATCCTTGTCCCAGATATCTTTCTACCATCAGAATCATCCCCATTATTAGAATTGGAATTTTTGCCATCATCTAAAAAGGAATCAGATTGTTTCCTCTTTGTTGGAGCTTGATTCCTTATGCTTTCCATCATGAGTGTTAGTTTGACCTGCTGCCTCCAGCAGCTAATTCTCAAAATCAGCCATAGTCCTTGCTTGATTTACAACTACTATGAATGCAACCTTCCAAGGGATTCTATATGTGAGCATGACAAATAGAATCATTTATCCTTAGTCAAAAAGAAGAATTACCTTGGTGCAAGTTGAAGAATCTTGTAGTTTGCAGAGTAAATTGATACACTGTTGTGTCAAATGCAAAATGAAAACAAGTTCCTTTTTACCTTCCACGTGATTGACTTAGTCTCCATTAAATGCTCATTCCAAAATATTGTTGAAAACCCCTCATTGTAGAATATGGTTGATTGGGATTGCTTCGCAATATGCCGCGTTAACTCTTTTTCTTTTGGTTCTTCCTTCAAGGGATGTGTCATATCAAATTTCATCATATGCCTTCGTGCCAGATTCTGGCACCTAATTTCTAGTTGGGGGATTTGAATTTTCTACACTTCTCCCCCTGAGCTAGAGTTCTCAATTTACTTCCCGAAGGAAGTATCTGCACTAGATACTGGTGCAGATTGATCTTTGACTTTAATTACTCCTTTCTTGATCCATACTTTGTTCATTTCTTTCTTGGTTTCAACCAGATTAACTTTCTCTTTTCCCTTGTCATTTCTCTACTCTGTTTTCCTTTCTTCAGAATAACAATTTCTCTTCACATTCTTGCTTTTGTAAAACTTTGCAATATGTCCAGGTTTGTTGCAATTGAAACATACCACATTCTTTTGTCCTAGAATCCTTCCATTGACTGAATTTAATCTGCATTGATTAGCCATGTGTCCCAATCTATTGCATGCAAAACACTTTTTATTGAATGATTGATTGTTCCTGATATTTTGAAAATTAGTTCTTACCGAACTTTTGCATTCATTTGATCCGTGTCACATTTTGTAGCATGTATTACACCTAATAGAGTTCTGACTTACTTTACTTTTGCATACAATAGCTTTATGACCAGTTCTATTGCAAGTGAAGCATTTACCTTTGAATGATTGTTCATTCCTCCCACTATTGAAACTTTTCCTGATTTGATTTCTACATTCATTTGCTCTATGACCAATTTTCTTGCAATTGAAACACTGACTAGAGAATAATGGAGTCTTTTGATTTATTCTACTTCTACACTGAGTAGCTCTATGACCAAACTTATTGCATGAATTACAATAACCATTGAAAGATGGGTACGTTTGAGCATTCGGTTGTCTGACCAGAGGTCTTCTAGATCCTCTTCTTTGATTTCTGAACTAGTATCCTTTGTTTTGCCTTAATTCAGTGCTTATCTGACTAGAATTTGAAATTTCTCCTTTCTCAAATCCTAAGCCATGTTTGTCATCAACATTCTTTTGGCTAGCAATCATTTCAACAAGCTTGGTAGTACTTATCTTGAACTTTTCTTCAAAGCTTCTGGCCTTTTCTAGATCTATTTTTAAACTTATAATCTCTTTTTCAAGTTTTGTATAGTCTTCTGATTTGTTCTTCATTATCAGATTTAGATCATCTTCTTCTCTCGTTCTTTCTACAACTTCTACTTCCAAATCCTCTAGGGCTTCATTTGCTGATAGTAATTGGTCACTGACTTCTTTGTATTTATCTTTGAATTCCTTGACTTGATCTTTTAGCTTTAAGACACATTCATCTACTTGTTGCAAGTTTTCTTTCAGATCACTGACTCCTTCTTCAGAGTTTTCAAGATCCATAAGAGTTGCTTCTAGTTGATTGTACCTTTCATAATTTCCATACCTTCTTGTTGCCATGATCACACTATCCCAGATCTTCCTTAAGCTGTTAAGATTCTTTCAAGGAACCTTGCTTTGATACCAATTGTTGATTGTCAGGAACACTTAGAGGGGGGTGAATCAGTGTTCTATAAACCTTGTCTTGAACTTTTACTCTTAACCATTTCAAAAGAATAATTAAATAGAAGCAAAATATACAACTGAACAACATTCACAAAAGCATGACACATAACACCAAGATTTTACATGGAAAGCCCAAAGAGGGAAAAACCACAGAGAGGATTAGCTCTCATAAATATATTGCAATCTTTACAAAAATGATGTTTAGGCTTAGTCACTCCATGGGCCTAGAACATGCTGGCTTAGAGCCATGAAGTAGAAGTAAGTTTAGCAGGCTCACTGCCTCAACCCTAAACTTAGAAAGATTACAATAAGGGCTGTTAAACCCTACTAAAGGCTCACTGCCAGCTTACTACCTTGATGATAAAAATATGCTTCCACTCAGATCACACATGATAACTGAATACTGCTTCAGTATCTACCCCTATGCCAGGGTGTAGTCATTTAACAACTGTGTTATGAATCCCAAGTCTTTATCGCTGCTAATCCTCTAACTCTACTCCACTATTCGCATCTTCGCATCACACACACACACACTTCCCACACAACTGAACTAAATTTCATCGCCTTTATATATCTGCATCATGATTTACTTCATAATCAGGTCAGCATCCAAGAAGTGAAACATGTACATAAAAAGATGTACCTTGTTGCTCAATCCAATGAACTAAGTATTACATGGACCCAAATATTATTCCAAGCATGTTCATATAGGTTGGCTCTAATCTTCCAATTTCTTACATAAATCCTCCAATCATTAACTCTTCTCTGCACAATGATTTGTCTCACTAGTCAACCCGTTCCTTAAGAACATGCTTAACAACTTCCTCTACTGTCTTACAACTTCTACTGCTGATCACATAACACTTCCAAAATCATGTCAAGAACTCTTTACACATTCCCAATCTTACCTTTGGAACCACAAGGCATGATATCATCTTGCAGAGAAATGCGGACCATCAGAACTTGTACTCTGTCTCTGTCAAACTCTGTCAAACACTATGCCAAAACTTAGAAGCTTGTAGGTAACTTTCCGGTGGACTTCTAATCTCCTAACTCTAGAATAAGACACTTCATACAAGTGTTTACAACACCTTGAGACCATATGACAAAATACTTATCTGCGGAGGAATGCAGACCATTGCACTAGACCCTGTTCACTGTTCCTACTATACCTTTGCTTACCCGGACTTAGACATTCCTTCAAGATGACTTCCGGAGAGGATCAGGACTTAATCTCCAAGGCATAACACTGTCAAACAACTAAGAACATCATACCTAAACTACATTACTAGATCATCTTCTAGAAAGAAATGTAGAGTAGTCTACAAGATGTTCTTCAACATACCACTCACTGTCTATAATGCACTTCACTGTAACTCACTTGTTTCTTCTAGAGAGGCTATTTTTCTCAATATCCTCAACATACAAATCTTCTAAACAAGTAATACTAATGACAACAAAAATATGTTGACATCAATGACAACACTGATTAGGCACATACTTGGAACACCTATAATATTCAAATAGTTTCCCTCATTAGGCTTCATATTTAAACAATACTTTGAAAAGACTTTAAAGATTCTAGAGAGAACTTTTGCTATCTTCATATTATTGAAGACTTATGAATTATTGTAGGTTTATGTGTTGTTGGAATATTGATTTATATTCTCTTGGAAAGGATGGTGGTGGAATCTTGCATGATTGAGAGAAGGGTTGGAACCACCAACTTGAGTTTGGCTTGAGTACCTACATAATCACAATTGGGTATGGTTGCAACACCTTCTTATTTTGTAGATCTCATATCAGTCCACCTTCCTTGAGTTGAAGATTAGTGTTTCCTTGAGTGAGACAATTCTCTTGAGTTGATCATCATATATGCTTGGGTCATATAGGGTTAGGGTTTTGTGATAAATCCTTTGGTTTCCTTCTCATTTACAATCTTAGATGCACCTAAGATTAGGAGCAAACACTATTTGATCTTCTCTAATCTAGCTATATATGAGGTAGGAATACCAAAACAGGGATTTGATTGAGGCAAACTCCTATATAGCCACAACCATTTTTCCTCTCTTTGTTCATGTACAGATCGCAGCCAGAAGTTTCTGATAGAACAACGATAGGGATAAGAGAATATGTACTATTATGGGAAATCAAGCATGAATATCAAATATATCAAATAATACCCAATAACTTAATGAAATACAAAACAAAGAAGATCAAAGAACAAAGAACAAAAACCTTGCAAACCTCTTTACTTCGTGGCTTCCATTGGTCACCTATCTCAAATGATCTTGTGTATGAATATGGCCCTCAGAAGGTGCACTTCCTTGCTTTTTCCAAGATCTCAAGTGGGAATGGCTATGATAAGTTTGCAGTGAAGAGATTCTTCAACACAATTGCAATGATAATGGTGATCGCAAGCTATGGAATGATTTGGTGCCAAAGGCATGTTGTAATTCTTGCAGAGTAAGTTTACTAAAAGCTTGGATGATTGGAATGGAGGAATAGGGTTGTACTTATAGACTTGTGAGAGAGAAGATCAACGATTGAGAATGAACAAGAAGATCAATGGTTGAGGAAGGTTGAGAGAATGTTCACGAATAGGAAGAGGACAAGTGTCTTGTTCCTTCATGCATTAGAGGAGTTAATAAAATAGAAGAATGAGTTAACTGGAGAGATTAATCAATTAACAAAAATAGATTAACCAGTTAACTGAATTGATAGAAGAGTTAACTGATTAGAACTAGAGGATAAATATTCCATGAGGATGAGAAAACAATTAATTAAATATTAAAATATTTAATTAAGTGTGCACATGGATTTGCATGAATTATTTTTGGTATTAATCCATTTTTAAGAGGAAATAGATAATCTAAACAAATGTTTTGATTTATTTAAATATAGAGGATATTAAGTTTAGAGGAACTAATTCAATAATTGGACATTATTAGTTCCTGCCGCCGGCAGGTATACTAATGCATTAGCTGGATGCATTTTTTTTCCCTATTCAACCAATCAAAATGCAGAATTAAAAAACATTGATGCATATTGTGAAAGTTTTAGAATTTATTTTATTTTTGAGTAATTTAAAAATACTATTTATTGCTTTTCCTATTGGATGAGATTCTAAACAGTCAGTGTAGAAAATAATTTTTGTTTTTTTTAAATAATAAAAATAATAATGAAATGCATTTGAATGTATTTTGAAAAAAATTTAACATTATTGAATGCATTTAAAACTAAGTACTACGAGATGTCTTATCTATTAAAATAATTTTTTTTTTTGATAAAGATGTCTTGTCTGTTTTTAAAACATATTTCTTAAATCATGTTTATTCAGATTTGGAGAATTTGGAAAAGATTTTTCTGTGTATTGAAATTTGGGAAAACATTAAATTATTCAATGTACATTCATGTATGCATTGAATGTTCTGTAGCCAGCCTTCTATTTTGTAAAAAAAATCTTTTCTATCAATTAATAGCTCTCGGTGATACATAGTAAATGTTCAGAGGGCTGCATAATCCACAAGTCTGGCTGTGGAAAATCTTCATGTAATACTTTGAAGACCTTGCAAGACGCTGCAGGAAGAAGAGGTATGGAAGTCAGTACATTTTATATACAATTTTTTTTAAAAAATTTATTTGGTTTTAATTTCTTTATGCAGTTAAAGGTAGGTGCTCACCACTATCACCATCATTTTCTATGGTGACTAGGAACTGTTGGTAGAAGCTGACTGTTTGAGAATATTACATTGTTGTAACTATAAAACTTGTAAGTGACTGATTTTAAAAAGCCTTTTTTGTAATTTTTGGTTTATGTTATTTATCAAATTTGCAATCTGAGTTCATGAGTTTCTGTGACCTGAATCGTATGAGGTATCTCTATTTCACTGACTATATCCTCTATGACACACATACAAATATATTTGTTTGGGTCATGGGTGTGCTTTACTTGGTGTCCAACTATCTGTGTTTCACTGATTACATCCTGTATGACACATACAAATATATCCTTTTTGTTTATGGATACATTTTCAGACCAACGGGTGATTGGCAAGCGGGTCTCACATTTCCAGCAGAAACCAATTTGGGTTTAGTTTGAACAATGTTTTTCTACAGATTATTATACTTGGCTATATAAAACTTTTACAACTTGTGAACAATTACATGCTGAAACTGGAAGTTTCAAGTATAAAGCTCTTCTTCAAACATGTTACGAAAAGATTGTCTAGCGTTCTATGGTAAGATAGGAATACTTTCCCTTACACTCTATATTACTATTTAGATATTTTACTGACCCATATAATTTCCAGGCAGGATTCTCTATACCCACATGTCATTCATGGTTTTCAGGTCATATTGAAAACTGTCAATGGATACTCGGTCAAACTGTCACTGACTCATTACCCACAGGGATTTTCTAATTTTTTAAGTTACCCAGGTGCCTTTCATGGCTTTGTTTGCTTTATTATATTTTCCTAAGCTTCAGAAAAAACCAAAACCTAACAAACACAGAAAAGAAAGAGAAAATAATTCTTGGTGCTCTTTAATCGCTCTGTAGAGTAGTATACCTCATTGAAGCTAACGAGCACGGCTTTATTTTTGTGTTATTTTTTTTGTGTACGGGTAATTGACTGGTTCTGCAGAGATTTTTTTACGTAGCGTATATTTATTCTACCCTTTTTTCCTGGGCTAAGTATGCAAACAGCCTTGACTACTAATTCTTTCTTTGGTTTGTGCTATTTGTTATTAATTTGTTTATGCAGTAAAAGGTTTGCAGGTGCTTACCAGTATGACCATCATTTTTTGTGGTGACTAGGAACTATTGGCAGAAGCTGATTCTTTGAGAATATTACATTGTTGCATCTATAAAAGCTGTAACTATTTTAAAAAAGGCCATTTTTATTATTTGTTATGTTATTTATCAAATTTGCAATCTGAGTTCATGAGTTTTGTTTCTTGCCCTAAACTTCAACCTAGAAAAGTAAAAACAAGCAATACAGTAATGACATCATTATGTATGTTAAAAAGGCCATTTCTATGTAACAGGTAACCTGTCCTAGTCTTGCCTGTATTCTATAAGCCCTATAGTATCTAGGCCTAATTTTTTTACCTCTTTCACATTAGGCACTAAAAATTCATCGAATTGATCGACTAGACAAAATTTGGCACTAAAAATTTTCTATTTTCAATTTTTTTACCGTCATCTTAACTCACTGACCTGGACAGCTTCAGCGTGGTCTCCTAAAAGCCTGTACTCAGGATTAAGTTTAGTTCCTGCACTGTAACCAGCCGTGGTTCAAACCACACCAGGCACGCATTCAAACGCAACCTCTCCTAACCAGAAGCTTCCGAGGGCAGATACTATAATCTTATATTGTTGTTCCTTCACGAAATTTGAGCCAACACAATGTTGAGATTGCTTTGCACACAGATTAGCATAGAAATCCACCCCTACTCTCTCATCTAAACACCAAAGAATGTGATAATGTAGTTCAAAGAGGGCAGGGACGCTAATTGACAATGCATTATGTAAACATGCAGACATAGCTAAAGATGAGTGGAAAGTAGGATAGACAACTGGAGTTGAACAGACACTGTTCGAGACATGTGATAGACAAGTGGTGTTGAACAGACATACGTGTCGGCTTCAGATTTTCGTTCAACAGATTTTTTTATTGCCTATTTTTGTAAAATGTTTCAATACTTGCTCAACTTTAGCCAATATTATAATAATCCCAGGCATGATTTTAAGGCTAGTTACATGTAGATGTTTCTTAACATCATTGTTATCAAGCAAAACACATGTATTGAAGTATTTACTAGCACAAACATAACCCTCAAATCCGAAACGCAACTCACTGCGCAAGTAAATTCTCATATACTGATTTATTTTTTTAAATTACAACTTAAATTTCAAAAGATAAGTATACCTCTTAATTACAGTAACTGTATATACCCATTGCTATTCATGTAATGCACAATTATAAGTCATAAATTAATTAATATAAATATATTAGTCATAATTTATAATATATTATTGTTACAAAATATAATAATATATTATAATTGTGTATATAATCCTAATTAGTATATGCTTGGATTTATTAAATTATTAAAAAAAAAAATTCAGCTTTGGGATTTTACCAAATGAATTTAATACTCTATTCACATTGGTCAACTAGATTATTAAATTTAAAGTTAGTCAAATAAATCTTAATAATAATTTTACAATTAATTCATATTTAAATCTTAGGACAAAGGATAAACATATTAAATAGGAATCTATAAAACATTATAAAAAGATTTCCAAATAGCAATAATTATCAAAAAAGTCCAAAGAATAAAATGCAACAGAGGTTTAACAATGATACTGTACTTCCAAGAACCAAAAGAAACTATAGAAACAATTCACCAAATAATCTACAACATTCCATTCTATAGCAATATGAAGAGAAGACATGGCTCAAAGTTTCAAGAATCATGAACAGTCTAGTACAAAAGTGTAGCCAAGCTCAAGAAGACTCATGCAACTTGCCATCATTTACAAGAGACACCAATATCATGGAATCCATGTGACATTATCTTCCTCCAATCTAGCTCACAAGGTTTCTTTTGGGCCACAACAATGGCCTAGGCCTCAATTTGATTAATAGTCTCAAAAGATTCCATGCAGTTCTAACCCTGGAAAAATGCTTTTGAATTCCACACTTGACTAATTCAAGAGGATTTGGATATCAGAATGATGCCTATATTTCTTGGTAAGAACTAAGATAGTGTGCATGTATAGCATCGCCAACGATCTTGTACCTTGTGAGAAGCATTCTTACATTTAAGTACTTTCAATGATTTGTCATAGATTCCTATGAGCATGTCGTCCTTTCTTTCAAATATAAGGTTTATCTCAAAACATTGGTGACTGTTTGTAGCTGCACCAATGCAATGACCCATTGCACACTATAGTGTTTTAGATCTGTTCTTTTATGATCCTCTAATTTGTTAGAGCAAGAGCTAAAATTGTGCATTTGCATGTAGCAAAAATTTCAAGGCACATTGTAACAAATGATTGGTGCCTTATACAAATCAGGCGGATGCAATTGTAGAAAGTTTAGAATAGTTGTCAACATTGTTGTTATTGCAATTTATATAATTGTCTAGAAGACCAAAGAGATCGTTGCATCTGTTAATGATAATTTCCTATTAGAGTGATTCATGATTCTATTCATTTAACTGGTGATGTTATCCTTCTTGTTCATATTTGTCAACAACATTGTACACTTTTGCATATTGTTTATATGTTATCTATTGTTCTTTTTGTATTTCTTTGGTGCTGGTTAACTATTCTTGAATATAGGTGCAAATTGACAGAACAATAGTAAGTTGCGAAAAGTTCTTGTTACAGTTTTGCATTTCTGTGTCAGCATTTCTGGAAAAATAATTAGGTTCATTTAATTTTTAAATGTTTGTTTGTAATTTGAAATAAGCAAAAACATAAACAAAGCAGATTTCAAAGTTCCAGGTCAACATTGCTTTTACAACACAATTACTTCTTATTTCAATTTCTAAAATGCCTTTTGTTCTTATGAATAATTAAAGATGACTAACCAATGATAATGCCCATCTTACAGATCCACCATTTTTTCGGTGTTTTGAGTATCAACAACCTCGCCCTTATTTAAAAAAAATGAAAAGAGCAAGAGTATCAATAGATAAAAAAACAAAAACAGATCATAGATGTAGAAAATTACAAATTAACATTACAAACTCAAATTTCAAATATCGATTATGCATTGAGAAATGTGGGATTGCATAGAACAAAAACATTTAAATACAATGTAGGGGATTGCTTATTTGACTCACTAGAACTTTTGCTTCATTATCAATACACATCGATTCAATTACGCAATGGGGCTATTGACTATTTCTTGGATTGCCTCGCACAAGGTCATGCAGAAGCAATAGCCTCATATAATTATGAATTGGATAGTCAAACATTACATGAATTGCATAATATACAAACTATCGAAGAATACTTGCATAGAATGCATCTTTCTGTAGTGCCAACTACAAATAACAATGAAGTTGGACTATGGGGGGACATATTTTGCATTCGCTGGCTATCCAAATGGCTAGACATACAAATATGTGTTTGGTCAATGACATCAGGTAAAAAATACTTGCATTTCAATCAATCATCTCATCGACAATCATACTCTCTCTTATTTCATAACGCAAATCCCCTTCATGGACATTTTGAACCACTTATACCCTGTCAAGCACAAGTAATCAATACTGAATCAAATATCACATTTAGGAAATTAAAGCAATTTCTAAGGACTAATCAACAACATCATCTTGGTATTTCTATAAAAAAACAAAACATAACAAATGGCAACACCAACTCGCTTCAGAAAATCAAACAAAAAACACGCGCTAATCAAAATATAGAAAATGAAAGCAACAAAAGCAAATGCTCACCATCACCAATAGAATTATTCCACAAGAAAATTCAAGACACACCAAAGCATGTTTGTACAATTTGTCAAACTTTGCATTTTAGAAAGGACATTATGGCTTTCAAAGACAAAGAAAAGCAAACATATTATAAACTAACAAATCAAAATCACAATGTATTGACAAACTCTATTTGTCACATATGTCATAAAACATTGAAGCAATTGAAGCTTCCTAAGTATGCAACACCACAACATATTCGAATGAATAAACCTTTACAATATGTCAAAATGCTTTCACAATTAGAAGAACGCCTTGTTTCACTAAGAATTGCATTTGCACAGATTTGGGAATTAGGATACAAAAGACCACAAATAGGGTTGATTGGATCCATTATCAATGTTCCAGTCAACATGAACATTATACAAAATGCATTACCACGATCTACCAATGAAACATTAACAATAGCAGTTGCACTTAAAAGATGACTACAATATAAAAATGCATATCAAAAGGGAATGGTACGACTAGCTATTATAATCAAAGCTTTGACCCAATTAAGCAAGACAACATTGTACAGAATGGAAAATGTTCATCTTAATAACAAGTGGAAAGAATTTCTTGAAATCAATGATGAAAGTGACATAGAAAATCAACTTTCTACAGGTGAAACTGACTCAGAGTCTGATACAGATGACCAAAATCCTTGTGAGACCTTGGTACATGGATTCACAGAATCTAAATGTATCCATGAAATGCAAGACAAAATTATAGAAGTTGCACCAGCAGAAAATCATTATCCTATTGGAATATTTAAAGACAAATATGCTGAAGAAATGAATTTCCCTACGCTTTTCTTTGGAAAACCTCGTTATGACGACATTGTCAAGAATTTCTCATATCAACAAATTGCACGATGGGAGCTACTCCATTCAAATAGACAATTTGCATATCATACAACAAACCTATTCTTTAAAACTATCAAGATATTGATACATCAAGTTCTATCTACAATGTGGATAAGAATCCGTAAAGGGCAGTTAAAAGGTAGAAAGTTAATAGCAAAAGATGTCAAATGCAAACCCAACCTAGAGAAAATACTCAAATCAGACATTGGATATGTTGATTTCAAAAGAATAAGAATATCTCCAGATTATTTACATCAATTGAAAAAAAATGTCTTTGCAATGATCTGACAACTTGGACCACCTACATTTTTCCTTACATTTACCAGTGCTGAGCAATATTGGGAACACCTTTCAAAAACACTTGAAGAGTTGCATAATACATTTCATGCATCTTTAGAACAAGAATATGACAAAAAACAAGAAAATAATATTTTCTATCACATCAAGAAAGATCCTGTCACATGTGTATGCTATTACAGACACAGAATTAATGCGCTGAAACAATTGATATTCACAGATAGCTCTTTCTTTAGAGAAGTCTTTGATTATTTCTCTGTAATTGAATTCCAAAACCGTGGCAATGAACATGACCACTTTCTTCTATGGATTAGAAATGCTCCAGTATACGGAGAAGATAGTATTGCTAATATTAAACAATTTGTCGACAAATACATCACTTGTAACACTGACAATCTGCCTCCTGAGATAGCTATTCTACACAAGCACCACCATACAAAACAATGTTGAAAATCAAAACGGCATTATTGTAAATACAATTTTCCATTTCCACCAATGAAAAAAACTATGGTTCTTGAACCCTTGAAGGAGAGTAATGAAGTCATAATTTCAATGGCAAAAAAAATCTTCTCAATGTTAGAACAGTCTAATAATGGACAATCATACTCCTTTCAAATGTTTTTAGAAGACATCAATTTGAATGAAGATGATTACATCACAACTATTAAATCAACAATACGTAGACCTACAATTTTCTTAAAACGAAGCCCTTCACAAATATGGAACAACAGTTTTTCAAAAAAATACCTGAGATATGGAAAGCAAATACAGATGCACAATTTGTGCTTAATGCATATGCTGCAGCAATGTATTGTAGCTCTTATATGACAAAAGTTGATAAAACAATGACAAATGCATTTAAAAGAATTCGCAAGGACCATCAACAAAACAATATTGATGCTATTAAAATGATAACTCAACTTGGAAATGCATTACTCAACCTCCAACAAATGTCTTCGCAGCAAGCTGCCCACATTGTCCTATCACTTCCACTAAACTATAGCTCAAGAAAATGCATATTCATTGATACAAGAGCTGATGGCGACCGAACTTTTGTTCTAAAGTCTGTAAAACAATTAAACAATGAACCAGATGAATCAGAAAACATAGTTTGCAAGTCTCTAATAGATTACTACTTGGCACGACCTAAAACAATTATGCATATTTGCCTTGCACAATTTGTATCCGAATATAGAAAAGGTGGCAACCCAATGCATCGAAAAGCTAAACCAAATATTATACATTTTATGAATTTCAATAAACACACTGACTTGGAAAATTATTGTAGAGAACAACTGCTACTTTACGTACCCTTTACAATAAATGAAAAAACACTGAAACATGATTTTGATTCATGGCATAATGCTTATTCACATCATAAAAACACAATTAATGCTAACCGCATCAAATACAATTACAACATAAACTCTGAATGGGGTGATATTGATGAAGCTATTGATGAGATTGATTCTCAAAATGATTACAATCCCAACCAGTCAATCATTTAAAATCAAAATCCATACAAAGATTCATACAACATAGAACAAGATTTTGAAACACTAAAGCATAACAAATCAAAAAGTCATTTCTCTAATGCCTTTGAAATTGGAAAACTTCCACATATCATGGACAATATCGAATACTACAAATTGAGACGCATGTTAAATAATGAACAACAAGCGATTGTAAAAGACATTGTGTTGAAGAAATTAAAAAATGACAAAACTCCACTACACCTGTTCCTAACAGGTGGAGCAGGCACTGGAAAAACATTTACTGCAAAAGCAATATATCAATCCCTTCTTCGCATATATAATAAGTCCATTGATAGTGATCCAGACAAGCCATAAGGTCTAATAGTTGCTTATACGAGAAAAGCAGCATACAACATAGGTGGAGTAACATTACACTCGGCATTCCACATACCTTTCAACAAATCAGAATTTGTTCCATTAAACAGTGAAACATTAGATGCAATGTCAAAGCACTACCAACAATTGCGTGTACTCTTAACAGATGAAATTTCATTGGTTGGTGCAACTTTTTTGCGTTGCATTGACAGACGACTAAGAGATATAATGCAAATGCCTACTACACACTTTGGTAATCTTGACACAATTTTTTGTGGTGATTTGTATCAAGCACAACGTATCCTTGATTCAGTTGTCTTCGAAAATAAAGCAACCCTAACTGAATTAATGCCATACAACTTCTGGAAAGACAACATAAAATATTACGAACTACAATCGACTATGCGACAAAAAGATGAAAACTTTATTGCAATACTCAATAGAATACGTGTAGGTTCACAGACAAACAATGATATAGAATACTTGAATAACACTTGCTTGCGCTCACCACCCATGGATCCAACATTCCCTTTTCTGTTTTATAGAAGGAAAGATGTTGATGCACATAATCAAAGAATGTTATCAATGGTAGCTGGAGAGCTAGCTATATTGAATGCAATTGATGAACATAATGAAAATTGTAATCAACTACGTCTATATAATCATACAACTTCTTTACCATCCCAAATACTTTTGAAACCAAATATGCTCATAGAAATATATGCAAGCAATTAGGATACACAAGATGGTCTAGTCAATGGATCAGATGGAACATTTAAAGCACATACCATATCCAATGGCTTTGACATTGTTTGGATCAAATTTAATGACCCAGACATTGGCCACCGTCAAAGTGCAAAATTGGCACAATGCTACGCCAATAGTATTGACAAAGAATGGACACCTATACTTCACATTGCTAGGCCTATACAAAAAATATCGAACAACAAAAAAATAACTATTAGAAAACAATTTCCAATTCAGCCAGCTTGTGCTAGAACCATACATAGATCTCAAGGGCTGACAATGCAAGGGTTGGCATTTGATCCTATGGGCATAAGCCAACATGGATTAACATACACAGCACTTTCACGAACAAAAACAATCCACACATTATTCTTGTTAAACCCTCTTATCAAACAAAAATTCAAAATTAAAAACAAAATAGTACTTGAAATGTCTCGTCTAGAATCAACAGCACACTGGCAATTTGAAAATGAGCATATCCAGCAAAAGACTAGTTCACAGATACTATTGTGTACACTGAATACTCACAATCTACATCTACATATAGAAGACATCATCAATGACACTGATATAATGGCATCTGATATCTTGTGCCTTCAAGAAACACATATGCAAGTCCCTAATACCAATAATGCTTTCAAAGGTTTCAATTGTTACTCATCATACCATATACACGGACTAATGTCTTTAACTAACAAAAACATATCAGTCTCTAAAACAACACAACATTCAACGTCAAATACAGAAGCAATAACATTAACAATAATCAGCATGAACAATGAAATTAACATATGTAACTTCTATGCCAAACCAAATGCTCCATTTACAGAAATCATAACAATCACTAACCAAGTACTTTCATGTCTTGATGAAAACAAAACCTTGTACCTTGTCAGTGATTTCAACATTGACATGTGTACAGAAAACTACAAAAAAAGTCTACTCATAAATCATATGCAAAATCACAATATGCAATTTCTGATGAACGAATCTCATGCTCTGTCTAGACCATTGATCGATCATCTATGGTCAAATGCACCACCACAAAATTTTCTCATTTGCAAATCAGAAGCATACTGGACTGACCATCTAGCTACTTTTTTAAAGTTTCAGCCCTTTCAAAATACTGAATATTCTTAAATATGTCAACTATTTCTTCTTTGAAAATGTCTAAATCAACAAACATGGAGTTTGTGTAGCTTCATCGTGTCAATACAATTTGATTTTATATGTTGCTTGCAAATTTGTCTTATCCTTTTATTACATAACACCAATCATCCATATTCTACTATAACATTAGATCATTAGCATATTGTAATTATACTTACACAAATCTGTGCAAATGACAAATGGATAAAAAAAATACAGCTTACAATGGACAGTGGCAAAAGACCAGAAGAACATCTGGCAACCGGCAACAAACAAGCATTTAAAAGGTAAACAATATTCATCATTTGCATCTGCATTATACCTTATCAAAACTCTATGCTTAAACTAGTTTTGTTTTGCTACTCGCAGATCAAAAGTAAAGACTTTGAAGTCAGTGTCAATTGAAGACTTGAATGCCCATAAAGCAGGCAATGTTTTTGAAGGTGATGTAATTGTCAAGTACAAAGCATTTTTGGATAAAACAAATAAGACACGTGATGTGCTTCGTGCAGACCTGACAGATGCAAAAGGTGAAATGACAATTACACTAAACATAACTACTAATCTTGTTCCTATTCATGAAGACAAAATAGTCCCAGGTTCAGGACTATGCATATGCAATTTCCAAGTTGCGCCTAAAACAGATTATGACTGTGGCGACTGTGACTGCATATTGATTTTAACCAACTCATCAACAATCAAAATCACTCCGCGGCTTTGTCTAAGCTATAAATTCATACCAAGCACAACCATAAAACAATTGATGGCAAGTACAGCACCATATGCTTCAGGAACTATTGGTGTATTGGTTACAAGAGTCAAAACACAGGTTTTACAATACATTGTAGATGTACAAGATGGAGATTCTGAATTTGACAAAGCACAGGTATGCAAAAAACACAAGCAACTTCACAAAGCCCTTCAAATGTTTCCTTTATAGTTGATCGTACTCTGTTTTATGTACTTGCAAATCGAGACTGTTTCCTTGATAGTTGATTGTGCTGTATTCTATTTGCTTACAAATCTGCGCCTCAATTTGCATCTTAATATTTGTTTCCAGTCCATTTTATGTTCTCTTTATAGTTATACCAAGTATCATTTCGAATGCTTCAAAGCTTGTAATCTGAAATATGTCTAGTAGAACCTAATCCTTTCATTATACAACAATACAGAAGTAACTAGAAGCAACCTGAACCCTTCAAAACATAAGAATTCGGACAAGCCCTCAATGGAAACAAGAATTCATTTCAATACATAAGCCTTTTAAACAATCATATACTTCCCCTTCAATTGGACTCCCTATCCCCAAATTTGTACCCTTAACATAAATCAGCCCTCTATGTTCCACACCAACAAAAGCTTTGTATTTGTAGATGCTTCAGCTACTGTGCTACTGTACATTTGCATTGAATAAGTAGAGCAATTTTTGTTTACTGTTTTGTATTAGATATTTGTCTTTTTTTTCTATAGTTTAGAGCGACTTCGTTTGCACATTGTTTCATAATTTAGAATCATTCTGTTTGTTTATTTTGAAAATCTAGAACAATTTTCAAGTCTAAATCAAAAAGCATTCTTGTTTGTATGTTTTTTTGCAAATTCACAGCAATTGTCTTACATTATATTCAATTTTTTTGGTGATTTCTTGAAATTTAGAGCTCTTTTATTTGATAATATGTAATAGAGACATTCCGTCAGCTTATTTTCTAAATTTAGAGTGATTTCTTAAACCTGTTCTACTACCTAATTTGTAATGCAGCGCTTTTCTGTCCTTATATTCAAAATGCATAGTAAAATTTTAAAATCAACAGCTATTTTTATTGTTAATTATAATCTAGCAATTTCTGGAAAAAACTTTGTACCACAGATTTGCTTTCCTCACAAACTCTCTTACCATTTCGAAGTCGTTTACTGGCTGTAGAGTTTAGAAATTCTATATTAATAATAAAACATTCACCAGTGGTTCCTAATTGTGTGTTTTATATACACTTTCGTTCCTAACTTCCCACTTTTATACTTGCAGGTACAAATTCACCAGAGTTTACAACACCATTTCTTAACAATAGAACAACAAGTAAAAAGGAATCAATTTCCAACAATACTTTTCAAAAATATTGTTAAACGGATGGGTTCCAAAGACAACATGCTCCAGATAAGCCAGTCGACATACATCGATGCATTGAATGACAAAAGAACATTGGATCACCTAAACAATTTGCTGCATTCAACGTTTGAAGTAACTACTCTTCAAATCTCCAATTTTTATCGCTGCACATTGAAAATAATATTAACAAAAAAATCCTAGTGCAAATAAAATAATACTTCAAACTGTGTTGCAAGTACAAGGAACACTGAAAATAGCCAATGTATTTACCAGCCCTTTCAATGCATTCTGCTCAAAATGCAACTATAAATTTGATACCTATGGAGCACTTGATAATGAAACTGCCACATGTGATACATGCAACGAAGACATCCCTTACATCTTCTCCCATTATCTCAAAACCATTCTAATCTCTGAGAACAATCAAACCATACATTGTTCCTGCCCTGGCAATATCATTCAGATATTGCTATCAGAGCTCCAAAAGATAACCTATCAGGAGTACCTCGAAGATAAGTCAGCAATTATCTTCATGTTGCGAGACTTCTCAAAGAAAGGAAGCTTCACGTTGAATAAGAGTAATGTCATTACTAATGCATCCTGTCCTCATGAATAACAACATGATGCCAATATACTAAGGTACATCCATAGTTTTTCTTGCGATTTCTTCGTTATAAATGAAAATTATAACATTCAAATTTAATTTGTGCACCAATACTGTAGTATTACCTCACTATAGCTAGTTTGATACAATAAACTATGCTCACATTCTTCTTCATACTCATCTTGCAGGAAACAAATACAGCGCATCATCATAACAAATCTGGATTGCATGGCTGTCATCAATCATTTGCTAAAGCATAACAACTCGCATTTTTACTACATATATCTTATACACAACAAACTCCTCCATACTCTCCATACTATTTAAATTGCACACCATGTTTTGATTTTTGCTGTTGCATTGTCATGCAATATATGTTTATGTTTCCTGTCCTTTGCAAAAAATAGACTACTTTATGTTTTCTCTTTTCCTAGCCCTCGTAGCTATTGTATCAGCAGATCTGGACTAAACCTCTGTGGATTACAAACTGTTTAATATTCATATGTTCATGTTGCAACTTTCAACTAGTACCATGTTTTGATTTTTGCTGTTGCATTGTCATGCAATATATGTTTATGTTTCCTATCCTTTGCAAAAAATAGACTACGTTATGTTTTCTCTTTTCCTAGCCCTCGTAGCTATTGTATCAGTAGATCTGCACTAAACCTCTGTGGATTACAAACTGTTTAATATTCATATGTTCATGTTGCAACTTTCAACTAGTAATGCAAGTTTATTACACCAGCTTTGGTTTTCCCTTATTCTTTAATTAATATACGCCTTGCTGCCTGCCTTTATCATCTTGTGCCTGTAATGAGTCTGCAATGTGTGCAATTTAATATGGTCCTGAGCTATTTTTAATTCTGATGGTTGTTACATTTTCAATAAGCAAAATTCTGTAAATAAAAACTATAAAATTCAAAAAAATAAATAAATAGAATAAAACCACAAAGCAAATGCCCCAAAGTTGGCTCTAACCAAGGATAATTTGCAAACTTGATACTGAGATCAAAGCCCCTTGGATTGCATGCATGGTATGTTCAAACCTCTGGAAATTTGGCGAATAAACAACACTTGTCATAGTCTTATCATAGTCTTATGAATGGCAAGATTACTTATGCATCGGTTAGATGCAATTAGTTCAACTTGTTGAGCCAATAGTCATGTAGAATTAAAAATATGACCAAAATACTATAGTCTATAACTCATTTTTTCTATTTAATAATTAGAAAAATGTAATTTATCTTTTTTTCTACTCAGTGATACTTCAAACAGTCAATACAAAAAATCAATTTTTGATTTTTTTATTTTCAAATAAATGAATTGATTGATATTCAATGTGTTAAATGCTGACGGTAGGGTATTAATTGGAGTAGTGGGTATTAATTAATGATGCTCTGTCAATTAGAATCTTATTAAATATTTATCTGTAGCTTACACTCTTATTAAATGTTTTTCTGTAGCTTAGATAGCTCCATGTGCTACTCTTACAAATTCACACCTCTTTACCTATGATTTGTAGAAGACACCAATCGCTTTGTGTAATTTACTGGCCTGCTTTCGCAAACATAAGGCATTCATTTATCAGATGTTTTTTTTAAGCTTTTAAGAGATTTTGTTTCTAGTAATTTGTTTACTATAAAAAAATTAGAAAAAACTGCAGGTTTACAGGATTTTGTTTGGTAATGATTCTTTGGTACTGTGAAATGTATGGCCATGCAAGCTCAGCTGCCTTGGTTGTTAAAGTAGGCCTTTGTGATAAATTTAGTGTTTTTGGAGCTTTTTAGCTGGATTTAATTGAAGTTAAGTTCTAGTAGATTTAGGCTTTCTTTTTTTTAAATTTTTGGCTTTTTCCCCTATTTTGTCCATTTCCAAAATTTATTTATGGATTACTGGCTTTTTAAGCCGTGTAGTTGAGTTAAGAATTGTTCTGGCAGTGGCTTGTAAAGATTTTACTAGGGAGTTCAATTTTTTTGTTTTTTTTTGGTTTGGTATGCATCTTTTGCACTTCTGGGAATATAAAAAGATTCTGGGTTTCAGGTGTCTGGAAATTTTGAAAAAGACAAACTGTCTCTTGGCTTTTCTATCTTGTTTCTCCTCACTTTGATAGCATTCTGCTGCTGTTTGGTTATGATCAACTGGAATTTTCCAAAAAAGAGTGTAAATTTTAGCTCTATGCTTACCATGGCCTATTTTTTTATTTTCCATGGCTTCCTATTGGTGATGCTATGATTTGAGTAAAAGTTGCAATTTTTTCGCCATGTTCTGGATTGAGAGGCTTGTCTGCTAAATTAGAAATTAGCTCGAGTAATCACTACCTATTAATTTTTGGCATACATGGTTAATTTTATTTTGGTGTTTTTAAGAACTACGTGTAAATTTAGTACAATCTAGACTTTAATTAGCTTAAATGGTCTCCCATGCTTTAGGTGTAATCTTGCAGAGGCCTTCCATCAGCATGCTTTGACTTTGTTTCGCAGGCATCAAATCTGACCCATCTGTGTTTGGTCTTTCCAACATTTTTTTCAATGCTCTGTTACATTCTTCATGCTCTATAGACAATTTCTTGTCTTGTTTTCTGGAACAATAGATTAAATCTATTCTTTTTTTATTTGCTATTAAATCTATTCTTAAAAATTAAGGCACAATGTATGCCTTGCATGGTGGAATTATTTCCTTTGCTTGATTATAAACCTTTACTCTTTGTTTTCTACTTTTTTAGATAAGAATCTAAAATTGTTTTGAGATAAATAGTGTTTCTTGCCACAACGTAAACCATATTTACCCATGTGGTCCATGATCTAAAGAACATTGGAACACCCAAGGACTGTTTCTAGATGTTTTAAAGTGTCTTCTGTAACCACTTTATGGAAACTAATTGTCCCATTAGCCAGGTATGGTCATCCATTAGACAGGTATGCTCCATCCTATTTTGGATATTTATAAGACTCTTACTTTTTTTTGTTTTTTACTACTTAGTCTATACTTATAGCATAGTTCTACATTTATCAGACATATATGCTATTGGTCTTAAAACTCATCACTTCAATTTATTGATTCAACTCAGTCTCGTGAGTATCAATGTTCATATGTGATGATGTAATTCATTGTATTTTAATTCGTGTTCCATCTACCAATTACTAAGTAAGAAGTAAAATTCAATCTATAGTCATCAAAGTAAATAAAAATCTTCTACTTTTTTCATACCATCATCCCCCTAGAGCTTCCTGAAAGTTTCCAGACATTCTAGCAATCCGGTCCTATTTTCTGCGAACTCTCTGTAATATTCGAAATCAATGCCATAATAAATTTTAAATTTTCTCTTCCAAACATCCCATTTATTTCTGTTTATTATGTTATTCAAATTTCAAAACAATAATTTTTTATGCAAGCATCAAAATAATCATCACAAAGAAAATCATATAAAAACAAAAAGGGCATTTTAGATTTACAAAGTTCGAAACCATTTTACATCTTGGGAAATATCAGCTTAAACATGAAAGGAGATAAATTTAGAAATCACTCTAATATAGCTTACAGATACAGCACACTCTTTTTATCCTCAGTATAGCTCCCAAAAGTAAAAACAAAGACTCTCAAAGCCTCATAAAATATATGTGACCATTTTATGCAGCCCATATCAAATCATTTGATCGGGTGCAAGTGCTTTCTTGAGTACTAGAAAGATTTTAATCCAACTACTTATAAAGGGGTAAAAGAAGTCCCAGTTGCAAAAAAGTATTATCTGCTAGGAAACATAAATATACTAATTCTAGAAATGCTTTTCTACTGTATGGTATATAGCTTTTATATGTCAGATGCTCTGTTCAAATTCAAAGCTGCACAAAACTGCAATATACTAACTAAATAAAATCTATACTTTATCAAGAATTTCAGTTATAATTATCCTCTCTTGATCAATCCCAGTACATATCTCTATCCCAGCATTAGAGTCTCTTACTCAATATCGAGAATGAACACCCAGTAGATTCCTCACAAGTAATTTGCAACATGCATTCCTTTTATGAATTCTAATTTTGAAATTAGTTTATCCAAACTCTGCAACACTGGCATAAGTACAAATTTAACGAAAAACTAGGGAGACAAGAATAGAAAACTACAAAAGACTACTTAGGGTCAATAGACGTAATCATATTTGCAAAGAAAAAGAAGTCCTCTAAATAACTAATAAGACATTCACAAAATTTTTCCTGTGAGCATTTATCTTCACAAAACAAAGAAATAAAATTAACAAAAAACAAAATTTCAACAAGTTTGATTATATAAAGAAAAAGAAAATAATGCAGATATTGAAACATTTGGAAACACACCTTGTGATATTTCAGTAGCTCTAGAATGGACAGAACAATGTCATTTACATTCTAAAATCCAGATGCCTCACACTTTTTTGCATGATGAACACCTCTAGCCCAATTAATTACAATGTCACATTGTTTGTGATTTAAGTTTGACAGCACAACCAATATAGCCGCCAGCATATCTGTGGCAGTATTGACACAACCCGTTAAAAACTGGACAGTCATCTCCAACATTAAACCGTTCCAATGCAACTGTTAAACCGATTGAACCAATGAACTGGTTCAATGAAGCACTTCAACTGACCGGTTCAATGAAGCGGTTCAACTGTTGGCAGAACTTAGTGAGCCGGCGAAAGTGTGAACTATTGAACCGATTGAACCAATGAACCGGTTCAATGAAGCGGTTCAACCGATAGGTTCAATGAACCGGTTCCACTGTCAGCAGAACTTAGTGAGCCGGCGAAATTGTCAACTGTTGAACCGATTCAACCAATGAACCGATTCAACTGTCGGTAGAACTTAGTGAGCCAGCGAAAGTGTGAACTGTTGAAGTGATTGAACCGATGAACCGGTTCAATGAAGCGGTTCCACCGTTGGCAGAACTTAATGAGCCACCGAAATTGTGAACTGTTGAACTAAAAAAACGTATCGATTTAAAGCAGGGGAGCAAAGTATTGTAATTGTTTTTAAGTTTTTGTGCACGAGCACACATTTTTGTAGGGAGAAATTCGAACAACACCAAATATTTTAATATTTGAAGGAAGCATATTTGCTTCAAACATCTATCTGTCGAGCAGTTTTTATAGACTAAATTGTAACCATTTTCTCTCCAAATGTTTAAATTTAAGCATTTTGATTAGCATTGCAGGGATTTGTACCAGAGGAGTAGTTTATTCTTTATGATTGTGAAGCTTATGTGCACTGTACGAAAGTTTGCCAGCAGAAATTTGAACAACGCAAATATTTAAAAAAATATAGGTCTGTTTAGGTTAGATTTGCTTGTGCAGTTTATTGCAACCATTAATATTTGCTCTTTTATGACGCAAATTTAGGAGCAAATTGTGGCTATTTTAATCTCCAAATAATAAATATTTAACTGTTTCAATTCTTGAATATTATCGCAGGAATTTGGACCAGCGGAGTAATTTCGTCCCGTGGAAACTAGGAGAAATCAAATATTTTAAAATCCAAGTTTTTTTTAGGGTAGATTCACTTCAGGAGGCTATCTGCATTGAAGTTTTTTTTCATGCCGAAGTCCATTATCGGCATAACCTCCACCGAAATAGCCTTAGCGTCTTGTTTTCTTTCCAATCACTACGATGCCTGTCCATCGGCAATGATTTATCGCTTAACTCTGATAGTATTCGTTTCACCGATGAGCCTTCATCGGCGTGACATTAATCCTCTCCTGCTGGTGACCTTACTTCATTGATCATATGCTATATTTACCATCGGCCTGACCCTCTTCCATCGGCGAGCCCCAAATGTTTCGCTCCGATTCCCATTGTTACGCCGATCGCCTTACTTCCTTCTATCGGACTGACCTTGCCTATCGGCAAAGGTTTGAAGTGTTGGGCCGACCATTACTCCCATTTTCATATTTGATTTCTTCACAATTTTTTAATTCTAAAATGTTGATAGTGCTTCATGTTGCTAAATTTTTCTCTCAACCATAGCATTTTGTTTATGCTTGTTTATGTCAGTGTGTAAAGAGGGTTTACCTATCTAGTTTATATTTACCTAGTAATCCTTTTCACATCTCATTTAAGCTCATTTAGAGCCCTTTAAAATTTTTGTCTCACCTCATAGGGACTTTATGCATGTCCTCGATTCACAAAATAGAATTAACAGCAACCAAATATGGCACAATACTAACCCTAAACCCCATGCCATGAAGAAAAAAATTGCAGCCTCGAGGTTTACCATCAGAGAAGCCATAATGCGTTTGATGCAATGGAGCAAAGTCAAACCAGTCTGTTGCATTACTTAAATCAGTAGTAAATTTTGTGGTCGTCCTTACTTATCACAAATTTTGATACTTCCCACATATAGCTTAGCTTTTGACTATCTAAAAAAATATTTAATTTCCATTTTGGATGTTTGATTTTATTTTAATATGCATGCTTATGGTAGTTCACATGCAATTCAAAGTGATGGAACAATGTAATCGTAAAATCCACATACCCATGCCCTTCTAACTTATGTTTTTGGTTCATCATGAGTAAGTTGACCTGAAATTTCTTTTCACATGTACAAACAAACAATCTCAAACCACCTAAAAAATCTTAGTTAATTAATATTTTAAAAGACGTGATCAATCCATAATTGTATATCTATGCATCAATCATATGAATTGTTCTTTCATTAAAATATACAACAAATTAAATGTAACTTTTCCATTAATTAACTATAACAACACTCATTACACTCAACACAACATCGGCAGGAACTTGACGCAATGCGTCTCTTGTTTAATTTAGAATGACTTTATAATTTAGAAGAGGTAATTAAATAATTTGATATTATTTAATTTAGAGGAATTTTGGAAGAATTTAATTAAATAATTTGGTATTATTTTAATATAGAAGAACTTGGAGGATTTTAATTAAATAAATGAATTTATTTAATTTTGAGGAATATGAAGGATTTAATTAAATAAATGATTTTATTTAATTTTGTGGAGGAATGTGAATCAGATAAATAAATTGATTTGTTTATTTATTGATAGAGGAATTAGACTGAAATAAATATTAAGAATATTTATTTAGACAGAGTCATGTCATTTTTAGGTGTATACATTTTTGCCCCTCTTTGATGCAATGTGTTTTATCATGTTGTTTCAAACAATAAGATTTTTGATAATGATACATGTCTCAGTTTGCCCCTGGTATAGGTTTAACGATGGTAGGATGCCCCCTCGGGAGATTGGATGGGAAGAAAGTCCGAGGGTGTGAGACGGACAATCTCACAATGAGATAAGTTGAAGAGCTAGGTTAGGGTGAAGAAAATAGGTTACGGTTTGGGAAAACAGATGAGAAAGGGCTGAATGATATGTGATGCAAGATAAAATGATAACACACACAAGCAAGTATGCACAAATGATACAAGAACAAACAAGGTATTGCCCCTGTCCAGCTATAAACCAATGATTAATCGATAATGATTGATGATAGTGCTGTCATTGTGGGGAACGATATATCCCTAGATCAACACGATAGGCGTGGGAAAGATATATTCCATTGATAATTATGATTGATTGAGTTGGTTTATGACCAGATTAGGATCAAGATCACTAATTGTGATTGGATAATCTGACAAGATTGACATGACTTGATTGGTATGGATTAAGGACGGACTTGCATTTGGATCACTGCTTGGATTGGTTGGAGAAGGGTTGGAATGAATTGACAGAAGAATTGATTAGAAGAATTGATGAAAGATATAATGATAGAAATTTGATTGACAGTAGAAAAATTAGAATGAAGGAATCACAAGCTTTTTGTAAATATTGATACTTTGAATAGAATTTTTATTGCATGGGATGGTAAGTGAAATGTAAATGGATGTATTTATCGATGTATTATGGATGCGGATATATGTCATGTTGATATTGAAAGTATTTTGGAGTGCTTGTTTTATCATTGGGCTCTTTTTTTGTTTCTTTTCTCTTTTGAAATGTTGTAAGAAAATACAAGCATCTAGGTATAATTGAACCATGCTGACCTGAGTATTACTTACATGGATTTTGATATAGCAAGTTAATACAAGCATCTAGATATAATTGAACTGAGATGACCTAAGTATTTTTTGCGTATCAACAGACAAGGATTGCCCCCTTTTCATGTTTAGACCTCTGAAGTCCTCGATGATCTTTTGTTTATCATGTCGTTAGACAAGGTTTCACATTGTATGCAGCCAACATAGATTTTAATAAAAGATTTGAAAATGTATTTTGCAAAACCCTAAAATCTACATTAAGTGCACCAAAAAGATAATTGCAAACTATTGAAACTCGAAAAATTAAATGTTACCGAAATCGCTTAAATGTGGTTGCTCAGAATAGTAGCATAACTCCAATGTAAATGTTGCGGGGGGGTATAAATGATGGATGAGCTCGATTTTTATAAAGTTTTGGGGACGGTTTCAAAAGTGGTTCGATCGGTTGAACGAGAAAAGGTAGGTAAAAAGGTGGTTAGGGTTATGGTAACAGGTTTGTATTATTTTGGTGAAATAGATTTAGGTTAAAGTTTGGATAAAATAATAAATAATAAATTAAGTTGATTTAATTTATTATTTGTCGGGAGGTGTTGTGGTTTATAGATAAATAATAAATAATTTGAATTTATTATTTACGAAATATGGTATAAAATGGTAAGATTTATTTAATTAATTAAAATTAATTAAATCTTTGGATGAAGGATAACTTAGGACAATTTTTTGATGCCTACATTTTGCCCCTCTTTGAGACAATGTTGCGAAGCAATATTGTTTCAAAGAAGATTAAAACATAGGTTTTTGGATGCACATTAGGAAATGGAGGGAAGGATGATGGAGTTATGCTGATTAAACTTTGAGCAACCTGGTGTTTGATATAGCACCTGACATTATGCACCGAGGTATAAAGACCAAGGTGACGATGTGTCAAATGCAGAAAGGAGGAAAGTCGCAAGCAAGCATATGCCTAATGGCACCATGATATGAAAGACCATGATGACGGTGTGGCAGGTATGTTGCAAGGACCAATAATAGACACAAAAACATCAATGAGTCAGCACACGCAACCAAGACAAGCAAAACATGCATACACAATGTTGCCCCTAGACAAAAAAAAAGCAAAAGAAGGACCAAAAGACTTAATCATGATAAGCGGTAAGATAGGCAGTAAGATCTCAAGCCAAAGATTAACATGATAAATAGATAAGTGCCATGTTGCGGGAATGATATATCCCTGGATAAGATAAGGTAAATAAAGGATGGTTGGCTTGGGGGATCTACAACTTAGTTACTACAATCAAGATCGAATCACTAGGTGTTTAAGTTCCATAATTTAGTCTAAGAGTTTCAAAGTGTTTTTGAGATATGGCTTGGAATGTACGAGTGCCAAAAAATTGGGTTGTGTTTGTTTTATTGGAAATTTTGTGTTTGCATGAAGTGAAATGATTGGATGGAGGAGAAGAATGAAGACATAGTGCTGAAAAAAAATGTTATTACGGAAGTGCATGAGACTGGAAAGGCAGACAAACTCAAGAGTCTATTATGAGGAACTCAAAAGGTACCAAGACACATAGACCTACACAGGTGGACAAAAGAATACTAGGATGAGAGCAGGTGAAGGAATGGGAAAGGACTAATAGACAAGCTAGTGATAACGGAACGTAGAATAGCTGGCGAGACAATGCAATATGACCAGATGATACTGAGTAGATGCGTATGGCAAGATATGGATGGGAGCAAAAGGGAGGACATATTTTATTATGGATGGGAAATGGATGATGGCGAGATGGATGATGTGAAAAAGCTACCTAAATGATGGTGGGGACAACTTGAATTCTACACATGGCGCCTGCGAACAGGTTTTCACCATGGTACTTATCCAGGGCGCCACCGAAGTGGTTTTCACCATTGGACGAAATGATTTTTCTTTACTATTTTTTTATTTTTTATTTTTTTATTTTTACTTTTTTATTTTTTATTTTTAACTGGGATACTCCGAGTCAGGTATAGAACCGTTTGAGATGGGCTATGTTGATAGGCTCTTCCAAAGGTTGACCTTCCGGAGTGGAAAGTTGGTAAGCTCTTGATCCATAGCTCTTGGTTACGACAAAAGGTCCTAACCAGTTAGGTTCAAACTTCCCTTTCTTTGCACGATCAGCCAGATTCCTTTGATTTTCTAGTAGAACAAGATCTCCAAGCTCAAATTTACGAGGCTTCATTTTCTTGTTGTAACCTCGGCGCAGGCGATTTTGATAAGCTTTTAGATGATTAAGAGCTGTAAGTCGCTTCTCGTCCAACAATTCAAGCTCTTGTAGTCTTGATATCCGATACTCCTCATCTGAAATCAAGTGTTGTAAGGATACTCGTAAGGAAGGGAGCTCGATCTCAATGGGTAAAATAGCTTCTGAACCATATACCAAGGAATATGGTGTAGCACCAGTAGGAGTACGGATACTAGTTCGATAAGCCCAAAAAGCAGGATGAAGTTGCAAGTGCCAATCACGGCCAGCCTCGTTTACTGTTTTCTTCAAGATTTTCAAAAGAGTCTTATTAGTTGCTTCAGCTTGGCCATTACTTTGCGGATAATAGGGGGTAGAAAAGTGATGTTGGATTTTGAATTTATTGCAAAGCTCTTTGACATCTTGATTCTTAAATGGGCGACCATTATCTGTGACTATGGCTTGAGGAATACCATAGCGGCAAATGATATAATGGAAAATGAACTTAGATATTTGCTTTCCCGTAATGTAAGTAAGAGGAATTGCTTCAACCCATTTAGTGAAGTACTCAGTAGCAGTGATAATAAATTTATGACCATCTGAGGAGGATGGATGTATTTTTCCAATGAGATCGAGCCCCCATTGTGAAAATCGCCATGAAGTAGTGATAGTTTGCAGTTCTTGTGCTGGTGCATGAATTAGATCACTATGTTGCTGACAAGGTACACATTTCTTAACAAATTCATGCGCATCCTGCTCCATAGTAGGCCAATAGTATCCTGTGCGAAGCATTTTCTTGACTAAGGATGAACCTCCAGAATGAGCACCACAGATGCCTTCGTGTATCTCATGCAAAGCAGTTTGGGCTTCTTCCGGGTTAAGACATTTAAGCAAAACACCATCTAGTGACCTTTTATAAAGCGTATCACCGAGGAGGACATATTGGGAAGAACGACGAATGAAGGAGCGACATTGGGATTTGGAAAGATTTGGTGGAATGATTTGGCTATGAAGGTAATGGTAGATCTCATTGAACCAAGTGGAGTTAGGACCAACAATATCACATACCAACTCTGATTTTGGGATATCAAAAGCTGGTACAAACAACTTTTCTATTAGGAATTCAATTTTGTGATCATTCCCAGGTATCTCTATCATTGAACCAATTGTGGCCATAGCATCAGCAGCTTTATTGTGAAGCCTTGAAATCTGTTCAAATGTGATCCTGTTGAAATATGTTTTGAATGTATCCACTAGTTTCTTGTATGGCTTTAACTTTTCATCCTTTGTTTGATATTCGTTGTTCACTTGCTTGATCACTAGTTGAGAATCCCCATGAACTTGTAAGTCTTTGATATTCCAGGTTATAGCCAATTTCAATCCTTTGATTAGTGCTTCATATTCGGCGATGTTGTTTGTACATGGAAATTGAATGTGAAATGATTTTGGTATATAATCGCCTTGAGGTGTAACAAAGAGTATTCCAGCTCCAGAGCCATGTTGAGTATGAGAACCATCAAAATATAATTGCCAAGAGGGAATAGTTTCTATGTCCAAGATTGATTCATCAGGAAATTCTGTTACCATGGGATGATCTGATTCTATGGGTGCTTCGGCCAATTGATCTGCTATTATTTGTCCTTTTATAGCTTTTCTATCAACATACTCAATGTCAAATTCACTAAGCATCATCACCCATTTTGCTGTACGTCCAGTCAGGGCTGCTCTAGATAGTAGATATTTGAGAGGATCAATCTTTGATATAAGCTTAGTCTGATGACTCAACATGTAGTGCCTAAGCTTTTGTGATGCAAAGACAACTGCGAGACATGCCTTTTCAATAGGTTTATAATTTACTTCATAGCCCACCAAAGTTCTACTGATATAATAGATTGCTCGTTCTTTACCACTATCATCATTTTGTGCTAACAAGGCCCCTAATGCTGCTGATGTTGTTGAAATGTATAAAATAAGGGGTTTTCCATGAATAGGTGGTGCTAACACAGGAGGAGATCCCAAGTATTCTTTAAGTTTATTAAATGCTTCTTGGCAATTTTGATCCCAAATAAATTGTGTGTTTTTCTTCAACAAGTGAGTAAATGGTTGACACTTGTCAGCAAGCTGAGCAATAAACCTCCGTATGGATTGTAATTTTCCTTGCAAAGATCGAAGTTGTTTTAGATTTTGAGGAGGAGGCATTTCCATTATAGCTTTGACTTTTGCTGGATCAACTTCAATTCCTCTTCTGGAGACAATATAACCTAAGAGTTTTCCAGATGTTACTCTGAATACACACTTCTTAGGATTTAGTCTGACATTGTACTTTTCAAGACGATCAAAAATGTTTTCCAAAACATATAGGTGCCCCTCTCTGGTTTTTGATTTGGCAAGTATGTCATCTACATAATCTTCCATTTGTTTATGAAGCATATCATGAAAGATAACAGTCATTGCTCTTTGATATGTGGCTCCGGTATTTTTTAGACCAAAAGGCATGACAAGCCAACAATATGTTCCCCAAACACAAATGAAAGAAGTTTTATGTTGATCTTCTTCAGCTATTCTAATTTGGTTATAACCAGAAAATCCATCCATCAATGATAACATCTCATGTCCTGCTGTCAGATCCACTATGATATCAATGTTTGGTAACGGAAAATCATCTTTTGGACAAGCTTTGTTGATGTCTCTGAAATCATTACAAACTCTGATGGTTCCATTTGGCTTGGCTACAGGTACAATGTTTGAGATCCACTCAGGATAATCTATCGGTTTGATGAAACCAACCGCCAAGAGCTTTTCTAACTCTGCCTTGACCATTAGAGCAATTTTGGGATGCATCTTTCTCAATTTTTGTTTGACTGGTTTTGTTCCAGGACGGACTGTTAAATGATGTACTATTAGTGATGGATCTAATCCTGGCATATGTGCATAGGACCAAGCAAAATTGATTTCTTGTTTTTTGAAGAAAGAATTGAAATCCCGAGTCTCAAATTCTGATAATGACTTTGCTGCATATGTGATCTTGGGTTCTTCTGTAGTTCCAAGATTCATCTCTTGTGTCTGTTCTATGAGAATAGTGGACTTTTCTCGGTGTGCCCCCACTTTGGGAAGGTTAAATTCCTCATCCTCTGGCGCCTCAGACAGGTTTTCACCAGTGGATACGTCTTTTATTTTTATTTTTGCATCGTCCGAAAGTGCCACAAAGTGGTTTTCACCAGGGGACATTATTTTTACATTTTCATTTTTTTGACTAAGGAATTTAACAGATTCCCCAAAGTAGGCATCAGAGTGTAGTTCAATAGAGTAACCAATCTTGTGATCTCCGATAGGTAGATGAGTACGAAGCCCCAGAAATTCACCAATAGCTTCATCATTTTCAAAGACATCAAGAACAGGAGGTTCGTGTTGGTCCCAGTCAATGAGATCTGGATAAACAAGGGATAATGAATGAGAGGAAGTGGACGGGGGGGATGAGGACGATGGTTGATCAAAGGAATAGGTGATGGTATAGATGGAATTATCCTCGAAGACATCGGCGGCCGCTTCAAAAGGATCTATGAAAGTGTCTTGATTAAAGGACTCAACTGCGGGAAAAGCTTTCGCCATTTCGTCTAAGATAAACTCAACATCGGGTGATTCACGCTTGGTGGATCCAAACCCTAGCCCAGCATGCTTAGGTCGGCGATGATCTAAAGGCTCTAAGATTTCTTGTTGCTGTTGCCCAAGCCGACCGTCTGTATAGCCCAACTTTTTAATGATAGGATAACCTCTGTGATATATACTCAATGGCAATTGTCTCTGTTCATCTTCATCGCTATAGAGCCATTTAGAGATGTCATCTTCAATGGTTTCTTGACTTAGTTGCCCCCAATATTTGAAGTCTTTCAACTGTGGATGAGTAATCAAGACATGATTAATCAGACGAGGTCGCCCATAGCTCTTAGGTGAAAGAGGAAGTTCATTGATATGAAACAGAGTGTACTCCCCCATGCCTGTAGCACTGATCTTAGCCTTGATCTCCGATCGGGAAGTGGATGGTGTGGATGAAGAAGACGGGGTGAGGGTGGATGGGTCAATGTATTTGGATGATGGTTGGGCAACCTCATTAGTTGGGCAATAATTTTGATGGCGATAAGGACCCTCCAGTCGTCTACAGTATTGAAATGGGCGAGGGTCTGCTTGTATGGTAATCTCACGATCATTAAATGGGAATTTGATGCATTGGTGGTACGTGGAAGGGACGGCTCTCATGGCATGAATCCAAGGACGCCCTAGGAGAATGTTATAGGGGAGATCAAGATCTAAGACCTGACATGTAGTTTCCATTGTAATAGGGCCAACCTTGATTGGGAGTTTAATTGTACCTGTCGATTTTCTTTCTCTGTCATCATAAGCTTTGATCGTAATTTGATATTTCTCATCAATGTTCTCATCGGAGTATCCCAGTTGTTTTATTAATTTGAGGGTACATAAATTCAAAGCTGATCCACCATCTATTAGGACTCGTTTCACGAAATGTTGTTTGACAATAACTTCTAGATGAAGGGCTTCATTATGGAAATGTTCTGGAGAGGAGTGTTCTGGTTCTGTGAAGATGAGGCGAGGAGTGGATGTAAGAGCCCCCACCATAGCTTGGAATTGATCTACGTCAATATCACCTGGTACTTGAGATTCTATAAGGGCTTTATCCAAGATCTGTTTGTGCTGGGGAGACATTCGTAAAAGCTCTAGGATTGAGATCTGGGTAGGTGTCTTTTTTAATTGATCTAGGATATTATATTTAGGTACATTATGGGATAACACATGAGGTCTCATGGGGTTATGGGATGCAATAGGAGGAGGAGTTCCCTGAACAGTAATACGACCTCTTCGTGTAGTGACATCACACGCGGGAGTTCGACCTCTAACAGTTATAACATTGACACGAGGATATGAAACTTCAATACGGCCAACTACGCTATGGTTACTATAGTCATAATGAACTTCATTGTGTGATGTGTTATCAACATTATTGGCTCTATTATTATTTTTTTGTCTGTGTGGAGGAAATGGTTCTTGGTAGGCTTTGAGTTTCTCATTGGGAGACTTATGAGGTATTTGATCTATGTGTATCTCTCCTTGATCAATTAGATCTTGGACATAATGCTTCAGTCTTATGCATGAATTAGTGGCATGCCCATTGACACGGTGGTATTCACAATATTGATCTTCTCGGAACCAACGGGGTTTTGGTCGATTGTCATCATAAGGTTTACTAGCGTCAGGAAGTTCAATCATGTTTGCTTGTTTAAGTTTCCGAAATATGGATTCAAGAGATTCTGTTAAATCTGAAAATGTGCGTGGTGGTCGCAAACCTGGAAAGGTAAATTTCTTTTGTATATGTGGTGGGCGATCTCGAGGTGTATTCTGAGTTGATGATGAATTGAGGACAAATGGTTTGTTTTGCACATGTTGAACATGTTTTGTATCAGTGATTCCATCATTCACAATATTCTTGTTTCGATTCCAATATCGGGATTTATCATTGTTTTGGTTATTGGAATCACGATTGTAATTGTCTTTGTAAATTTTGATGAGACCTTTATTGATAAGAGCCGTTTCAATCATCTTCCCTTTTGTCATGATTTGTTCAAATGAATCAGAGCATTGTACTTGTAAGTGAAAGGCCAGTTCTTGATTAAGATTTTGCACAAAAATTGGAACGAGTTGTTTCTCAGGAATATGACAAGGGAGTCGACTGACAATATGCCTCCATCGTTGTAGAAACGAAGTAAGGGTTTCCCCTCCTTTTTGTTTGGTGTTATAAAGGTCTTGCATGGAAGTGTCTTGTTCAATGTTGTAGGCAAAATTTTTGACAAATTCTTCTGCTAGTTGTTCAAAAGATGTGATGTTTCCTGGGAGACGTGAGAACCATTCAAGGGCTGAGCCAGCCAAACTTTTAGGAAAAAGTCTCATTAAGTATGTAGGTTCATGTCGAAATTCCATGCATGCGATACAGAATTCACGAATATGATCGCGAGGGTCACCTTTTCCTTTGTATTTGTCAAATTTTGGTATTTCAATGTTTGTAGGAAAAGGTACCATGATTAGAGATTTGTCAAATGGATCTGGGTATAGTTCTGCAAATGAGTATTTCTTTTGCCAAGCACCAATCCGATTATCAATGATTCGTTCGATTTCGTCTTGAATGGGTGGAGTGGTGATTGATTGATTGTGTAATTGCGTTTGAGGTGATGTTTGAGGGTGATGTTGTGACGATGATTGGGATTGTTGGACTGATTGGAGTCTCAAATTTTGTTGTAGCGATTGGGCAAGCTGTTGTTGTGATTGAGCGAGTTGTTGTTGTAGCTGAAGGATTTGGGGATCAACGGGTTTTGAGGATGAGACATTGGTAGGGTTATAATTTCGTGAAATTGATGGTATGGAAGTGGATATCGGTTTTGGTTGAGCGTTGATGTGACGGATGTGGATAGAAGAAGTTTGAGGTATGGAAACATGAGTTGCATTGGGAATTAATTGAGATGAGGGAATGTTGGAGGTTTTCGGTATGGAAGATATAGATTGTGAGATCCCTACTGATGAAATGGAAGAGGTTGTGAGAGATGATCCTAATGAAGGAAATGATGAAGATGACTGAATGGGTTGAATTGCGGGGATAGATTGTGAGATTCCTAATGGTGGAATCGATGGGGGTGTAAGTGATGACTGAATAGGTTGGAGCACGGGAGGATAATAGTCGGGAGGTATCCCCAATGTGTAAGTATGTGATGAGATAGACATAGGTCTTGAAAATGATTGATGGGAAGAGAGAGATGGGATTGTAGAAATAGCAGTATCTTGTGGTCCCAAGGTAAAATTTTGTGGTGGTGTGATAGATGAGGTGGATTGGAACACGTTTGACATAGGTGTTGAAAAAGATTGGTGGAGAGAGGAAGTAGCCTGAGCTTTGGCTTTATCTTTTTCTGCTTTTCTTCGTGCTCTTTCTCTCTCATAAATATCATCAGGGACTCTAGCTCCACAATCATAAAGGTATTGCATAAAATAATCAGGATCATGATCCATGGTGAGATGAACAAGTTGCAATGTTTCAGGATCTTGTTGAATTTGAAGTGCAATTGGATTCGTTTCAGCATAGTCATTTGTGGGTTTAGGAGTTTTGGGAGTAACTGGTTGGTCGGATACGTCATCTCGAACATCTACATAAGTTGAAAGGTCTCCACATGGATCATTATGAAAATGTGATGATGATCCAGTATCTTGTTGGGAAGGATTAATTTGCTCATGGATGGGCTCTTCTTCGAGGAATTTTAAGGATTGAGGTTGCCAGTTTTGAGGAGTGAAATCCATATTGTTTTTCTTGGCTTGGGCACGGGTAGTAACCATGAAAATAGAGGACAATTGAAATGTTAAAAAGCTCTCAAATGGATATGCATGGATGATATGAAAGACTCCAAAAGTGGGGATAAATGATATGGATCAAGATGTAGATATGAATTGTTTGATTTAAGATAGAAATAGAGTCAAAAGGGTGACTCAAAGAGACTGGATGGACCTTAGGATTAGATACGGATAAGGGGCTCCTTTAAAACACTCAGGGTGATGATATGCCTAAGGAAGAAAGGAGACCAAAATGCCACCTCTACTCAAAGGAAGACAGGGCTTATTGAGTAGAAAAGATAAGATGACAAAGATACACTAACTTAAGAATGGTCAGGGCCTCTTAAGCAAATGGATCGTTATGGGATTGATTAGGAAAAGGTCTGTCTCTTAATTGGATGTTGATATACGATCAATAGGACAATGGGGGTCTACAAACTAGTGAAAAGAGATTTTGGGAATGGATATGGATGAATGATCAATCGAAAGAGCTTCTTGTGATTTAAAAATGACAAGATTCCACTTGAGATGTGCAACGAGGATAAAAAGATTCTCAATTTTGAAAGTCTAGCTGATGATGTAGGAGACAAGTTATAATGGTGATGATGATTAAATATGCACACACAACAATCATATAAGACACACAACTTGATTGGTTGTTTTTTTTTTTATGACACCTGGATGTTTTGCAAACACTTGTAAACATGCACGATCCTAGGCTAGGAAAGGACAATACTTGTTGAGTTCCCACTTGGTTTTACCCAGCCGCGCCTACTTATGGTGTATAGCTCCAGGAACTTGGGGCACAGGCTCCCCCTTACAGTGCACTCACTTCTCAGGCACACCAAGTTCCAGGTCCTAGGACGCGCAGATCCTGAGGTACCTTACTATCTCTGCCATAAGCCGCGAAAATATGGGACGGCTATCAGAGTTTCCTCCTGTATCAACAAGTAGAGGGTTTTTGGCCACTACACAAAAGGGTTCTAGTGAATATCCGGGGGACCGGCACCTTACGAGCGTCCAGCAAGCCACTAAAGGCTTTGACTAACCCTACTAGGAGTTTTAATATACACAAGGTACACCTCCTTTCGAGCTAGCACTGTACGGTAAGCGCTAATACCGGTTAGACTTGGCTTTCGCCTTATCCTCAATTTATATAGTGGGCCGGACGAAAGTCCCGCTTGGGGTCGCAAATGAGTTCTCCTTGCGGATGTGTCTCAAGAGCAGGCCCACTCTAAGGATAACAAAAGCAAGGAAACACGTTGTTTTTGATCTCCCAGATCGCATGAAACACAAGGAGAGAGCATACACAACGCCTTTGCCTCACACTCGCATGGGGTTCATTTTAATTCCAAATCCAAATGTGTGGGTGGTTATACAAAATGTCAAAGAAAATGCTTTTGATTCTCAAGATCGTCGAATGGCGCAAGAGAAGAGCATACGCATTCAATGACAAAATTGCAAGCCACAAGACATCGCAAACACTTGTTAATTTTAACCCTTGCTTATGATGTGATCTAATCTATAAAATGAAGACAAAATGTTTCAAGATTAGATTCTTTGACAAGCGGTCCTGCAAAAAACTAATTAGTAGTTTGCAAAATGGTCTTTGACAGGCGTAAAAGCTGCAAGTGAAATGAATGAACCCTGCCAAAAGCACATAAGAACATTAACACACAACAAGAAGAAAGTATTTGATGTTTTGCAAAAAATGAAAATCTGAATTTCAAATGATTATACCAGAAAATCTGAGATGAATTTGAGAAAATGAATTTCACCACGATGTAGTTGTCTGAGTTATCTTTCCAACGGCTACAAAAACGTGAAAATATGATGAAAAACAAAAAAGTTATGCTAGTTTGACTGAAACAGCCTCCTAGGGCTAAAAATGAGCACTCTGGTTAACTTGTCACTGTTGTTAGCGATTGATTTTTGTGTTTAATAACATGCTCAAATTTTAATTTATCAACTTCTTCTGATCATTAGTTGATAATGTCTTGTTGCTGTGTGGCTAAAGAAACTAGCACATACACCCATACGAGGCTCAAGGAATACTCTGATGGAACGGCCAACGGGTTTAGGAAATCTTCCGGCCTGAAGTTGCTTGCAGCATATTAGTTGTGCAAACCCTACTAAGTTCAATCTTACAAAATGTGTTCTATAAACCAATCTATGTCTGCTCAGTGCCAAACACCACAAATGATCACAGCAAAACACAATGATCAGAATAAAATTCCAATAGAAACAACCGATGAGTTTAATATATTTGTTGACATTTTTACTGAGTGAGACAATTACCGAGCGCTAAAAGATATAGAAGGAGGAACATCAGATGAGTTTAGAAAATTTACCAGCATTGCCCAACACTATGCTGAATAGGACAAGTTTAAAAAAACAAAACTTTAAGCGTGATTTTTGCAATGTGATACTCAAAACAAACAGCATGAATTTTATTTACCGAATGATACTATTTTCCAGTACTGCGATGTGAGACAAAAATGTCTGGTGTGGATTTTTGAATTTATTTTTAATTGCTACACAATACAATATTTCCGGTCATTTCTTCAAAGAGGTTAACAGTATACACTAGTAAAATCAACCAACAAGTTTAGCAAATTTTTCGGTCAAAATTTTGTGTACGGCGTGAGATAAATGTTTAGACACAATAATGATCACATACACTGCGACCCGACAGATTTAAAAATAGTCAACAAGCTTGGAAAATTTCACACATAAAAATATTCCAAATAGAGACAATAGAATACGCAAATGAGAACAGTTGTTTAAAACCAACTTTTGCACTAAATGGAGGTCCAAGAAATATGCTGATAGGGACAACTTAACAAATTGTCTAACCCGATTGGTTCATTTTGGCAGTATGCTCTGAACATTCAACTCAAGTTTTTAAGATTGATATTCGAATGTGACACCATCAAGAATTTTAAAACCATGGTTAGCAATTGATTCCAAAATATAACTGCATTATTGGTGCTGGTAGTTAGCCATATCTGCTAGCCTGCAACTGCCAACATTAACAAAGATGTGTGCTAACAGTTTTAAAACAATAACAGTTAATATAACCGTTGAACGACTATCTTGAACCAAAGGGTAAAAAAAAATGAGAACTTCTTTCAAACAGAGCTTTTTCTCTATGTTTATCCTGCGAGCCGAAACATTACATAACAATTAAAATGACCAGTGAACAGTAAATGAAGACCTTGGAAGGTTTTTTTTTTTTTTTGCCTCCTGAACAACATTCAGCATATAAACAATGTTAATAAGCCAACCAGAATAAAGGTTGAAATCAATAGACAAAAAGAAGTGTTGTACGATCAATGGATAACACCTGCAAAAACTTCAACGCAAGTTCTTGTCCAAACATAAGGATTATCAGTAGGCCGTTCACGTCAGGTTCACCATTGTATGCAGCCAACATAGATTTTAATAAAAGATTTGAAAATGTATTTTGCAAAACCCTAAAATCTACATTAAGTGCACCAAAAAGATAATTGCAAACTATTGAAACTCGAAAAATTAAATGTTACCGAAATCGCTTAAATGTGGTTGCTCAGAATAGTAGCATAACTCCAATGTAAATGTTGCGGGGGGGTATAAATGATGGATGAGCTCGATTTTTATAAAGTTTTGGGGACGGTTTCAAAAGTGGTTCGATCGGTTGAACGAGAAAAGGTAGGTAAAAAGGTGGTTAGGGTTATGGTAACAGGTTTGTATTATTTTGGTGAAATAGATTTAGGTTAAAGTTTGGATAAAATAATAAATAATAAATTAAGTTGATTTAATTTATTATTTGTCGGGAGGTGTTGTGGTTTATAGATAAATAATAAATAATTTGAATTTATTATTTACGAAATATGGTATAAAATGGTAAGATTTATTTAATTAATTAAAATTAATTAAATCTTTGGATGAAGGATAACTTAGGACAATTTTTTGATGCCTACACACATTACTAAAGATAAACCCACAAGCAACAATCAAAGAAATTAATCATTCCCTTATCATAGCATCTCTAGCTTTTGGCATCCTCAAGTAGCATAGGAAACATGATAACAAAAATCAAGACACCGTAACTTGACCTGATCACAAACACAAAACATTCTTGTATTAAATTTGTTTTCTTGCCATAATTTAGATAAAATCATTTTGAGTGCTTAGGTACTTGTTTGTTTTTCTTTGGATAGGTTGATGTCTTGCGTCAAAATTTTCTATTTGAAAGAGGGCTCTGTTGCGCATGCATGCCTGGTGAAAGATATCACAATCCTTATTGGTGAAGTGGACCCTAAGGGACTGACCTAGTGCCTTGGGGGCTCATTGATAATAGCCTTGCCTACGTGACGATGCAGAGGCAACGTAATTTAGGATTTGGACCTTGTGGTCCCAAGACCTAGGCAAGGAGAGATTGTGTGGATGTGGATGGACTAGAGGATAGGTGACAAGATACAAGATGGATGGGAAGCCTCGGGGGCATATTAATAATGGCCTTTCCTACGTGATGATGCAGAGGCAACGTAGTTTGGGGTGAACCCTATAATACTAATGACAGATGCTATGACATGATGACACTATGGATAGGATGCTGGATAAAGCCTTACATAACAAGGAGACAACAAGGATAGAGTACCAAGCCATGAAATGTTATCACTAGGTGGTCTTGATACCGTTGGGATGATTTTGGATAAGAGTTTTGGATAGACTTAATGTTGGATATTGATGACAAGGAAACACCACATATAGGTAGATGGATGGGTGATAAGGTATGGAAGGAACACACGCGGAAGAGGGAAAGGATGTGATCACCAAGGACTAAGTCGCATAGGAATAACATGCCCCACTGTAGGTAGAATACTTAGGATTTTTTAGGACAATTCTTATGACAGTAGGAGGATGAGAGGGTTGGACTATTTTGAAAAAGACAGGGTATATCAAGAGTTTTTCTAAAGCATGTTTCAACATTTTGCCCCCATATCTCTATCAAGATCAAAAGAGGAATGGGGGACGAATGGACTCAATATGATAGGAGAAGGATGATAGGAGGGTATGGTAGGATGGAAAATGATAGGGTCAATGAGACAACGTGCTCCCAAGGGTAAATGACATGGAAGATCAACTTACACATGATGCTTGTTTGCCAGGTTTTCATCATGGTACTTATCCAAGGCACCTGTTTACCAGGTTTTCACCATTGGACGAAGGAATTTTTTTAAATTTTGGATAGGATAGGTGGAATATGGATGAGAGAGACTCAAGTGTCTAGTTCCATGAAAGGTGATAGTCCCGCTAGAGATGCATGCCGGCATATGGACCATGTCAAATATTCTCATAGATGTTGGTAGGGGATTGCATGAAAGTGAGATGGAGAAGGTAGATAGCGGATTATGGAGGGTGCGATAGTGGATGATGATGCATAATACAGAGGACTTATGCAAGGATGGAGGGAAGGATTATGCAAAAGCATGGACCATAGGAATAGGATGGGGAAGATATATAGGATAATAGTGGAAGGAAGGGGAGATGGAGTTATGTGGAAGTGTCGTGGAATGGAAGGGAACCATGACCAACGGTTGCACATACCACGATAAACATTGAATATTATGATAGGAAGGTGGGGTAGGAATCAATGGAGATTTTTGCTTAGTGGATGAGTGATTTAGGTGTTTAGGGACCCACATAGACTGAATATTTTTCTGGTTCTTGCTTGTCATGTGGGATGGATGGATTGGAGACTTTTGGATGGAATGAGATTTTTGAATGGAAAAGGAGAAAGTGGATGGTTGGGATGCCTAATTTAACTTGATGGTTTTTTGTTTAGGTACCCAAACCATTTGGCTTATAGATTTTACCTATGAAGGTATGGGCTTGGGTATATGTAGCTTTTGTGCAGCTTTTGAGGTATTAAATTGTTTCTTGGGAACCCGCATCTTTTTAAGTTTTCATTTGAGGTGTGTGGGTGTATGCAGATCTTGAGATGGCTGTTTCTTTGATTCTTGACTTTTGCATCTACAGGCATGATGACCTTTTAGGATTTTTGACTTTATAGGTAGAGGCATCCAAATTTTTGTTGTTGAATTCCCTTGAGATGGTGGAAGTGGAATTGGTGGAAGCTCTTTGTTTAGACATGTGCATTTGTTGGCCATGATTAGGATTTTTAGATGATTTATGGATGGATGGATAAGGTGTTGGAAGAAGTGATGGTAGAATGCATGGAGGGATGTTAGGAGTTGGAAGTAGCGAAGGTAGAATGGATGGTGGAAGGTGTATGGTCACATGCTTTTGGGATGTATATGATAAGGGAGGTGGAATGACGACATAGGTTTTGGGGATATGATAGGGTTTGTGATGGAAAGTGGTGGATTTAGGAGGCATGGAGAAAATACCAACATCTTTGGATTGTTCATCTTGGGGTATGTATCCAAGGCCATAAGAGGGTGGAGGGACTTCGACATGAATAGGCTCCAAGATACCTTGTTCATGAAGGCCTAAGCCTTTACCTTGACAGTTAATATTTTGGAGTATGTGGTGCACAATGGGATTATGTGTGCTTTGGACACTAGTAGTGAGCTCATTATTTGATGGGGAAGGTGAAGGGGTAGATAATGGTTCTTGTTCTCCTAAGGAAGAACATTTATGCATGAAGGTAGTGAGACCAAGGGGATAGGATAACAGATTTGCAACATGGTCAATAATGGATGGTAGAGGATCATTAGGATCTTGATTATCATTATGCTCCTTAAGATCCAAGTTATTGGTTTGATCATCTATGTGCACTTGGGAGGCAAGTGTCTCATCAAGGAAAGTGTGTCTTGTTGGCTAAGAGGATCATCATGGTTTGCTTGATCATAGATAGGCTCTTGATCGCAGATGGGATCTTGATCATAGATAGGATTAAGCGTGATGGGATCAATGTGCTCATGTATAGATTCTTCATCAACAATAATATCTTGATCATAGAACATATATAGGTTATGGATGGGTTGGATTTGGATTTCTTCTTCATATATGGGTATAGGATCAAGTTGCTCATGGATAGCTTCTTCATCAAATATAGTATCTTGATCATAGAAAAGATATAGGTTATGGATGGTTTGGATGGGGGTGCTTTGATCTTGATTTGGATAAAGGATTGATGTTTCCACATGCTCTAAAGTGTACTCTTGACATAACTCTTGATTTTCTTGAATTGGAGTGGAGGTAGAAGACTCTTGGATAGGCTCTTGGTCAACAACATGAAGGCACGATGGACCTTGACTTTGGTTCATGATAGGAGGTTCTTCAATAAGCTTGATTGGTTGCGGATTACATGACGATGTTGAGGCAATGGATAGGTTTGAAGGTTCTTTGATAGGCTCTTGGATAGGTGTTTTATGACATGGACATGGCTGATTCCTTGCTAATAGCCATTGGATCACATCCTTCATGAGTGCATGGGTAGATAGACAATACAACAGATGGAGAATAATGGTAGATGGCTTAGGCCCATGGAGAGGATTGTTTGTGCTAGAGGGCGATGCAATTAGATGAGTGGATTCTAATTTTTCCCTAGCTTTTCTTTTACTGCATAATTTTGGAAAAAGTTTTTGGAAAAGATCATTCGAGGATTCTTTGGTTGCAGATTAGAGCTTGGGGTAGGATTGGTAGATGGGGTGGTATAGGATTTCCAACTTAAGGTGGTGTTTCCCTAACTTTTGAGACAGATGCAAATGAGAACATAATTGAAACACATACAACAATGGTAGAAACATATGTATCATACTATCAAGGCGGAAGACTACAATATCCTCATACACAATGCTCGCTGTGAACTGAAAACCTAAAAGCTTTCAAGACTTATGAGTTTCTGATTTCTACAGATGCAGAAAGAACATACTACTTTGATCTCTTAAGATTTTCTAATGACTTAAGATAAAACTTTCTAAAACTCTAAAGACTCTTAAGACTTTACTTGGAGAGACTCACTTGCCAAGACTCGAATGAAGAATGAGGCGGCCTTGACACCTTTATATAGGAAGGCAAGGCAGATCTTTAACCTATTCTCATGAATCTATCTTTCAAGTCCGACCATACAAAGTCGACATGTGCAAACCCTTATCCGAAGGATTACCCGTCGAGGATAAGATTCCTCTGGTGGGACCAAATAATCTGTGAACAAGAATAAAGGTGGATGGACATGACTCATAGAGAATCTACTTTTTACAAAGTTGCTTGTTGATCACAAGAGGCATATCTATTGCATATTGTTAGGCACGTATGCTTTCCCCTTTTACTGTGGTGTGGGCCACGTCTATCTTTTGACATGAAGAGATAGATATCTTTGATGGATGACAGGCCACATCCACTAGCTTGTATTGGGATTAGAATCACTGGGAATGCGTCTAGCATACATTATACATCCTTCACAAAATTCTCCAGGTAGATGAGTACATCCAGGTCGAACAGTGGCTTTGGAAGGTCTTTTAGGAGGAGGCGCATATTCTCCTTCTCTTTCCTCATAGTATCTACAATGATACAGAATTCCCATGCGGGATGAGGAGAACATCCTATAAGTAAGCCGCTATGAGCATGTGAGCTTGAAGGTTGATTTGGGTTAGGTGGTAAATCTTCTTTCCACATAACACTTAAAACTTTAAGTTTATGTGGTCCATACATCCCATGATTGATGGAGGTGTTGTCAGCTTGATCCATTCTGTAAGTTTTAGTGTGAATCCAAATAAGCATTTGTTTCTCATACAGGTGTTTTAATGTATTTGGAGTGGTCCAGTATTGAAATCTAGAACCAAAACTTGTGGGGCCATATGTTTGTACCATATGTCAACTGATAAGATTTTCAGTTTTAGATCCAAATGTTAGTTTGAACACACAACCAGAAAAGGATGAAGTGCTTGTAAAGTCCATTCCTTCAGGAGGAATTTGAGGTCCTTGAAACATATCTCGAATGAGATTTTTCCCTCCTTCATAGTCTAACCATCTATCTATTCTATGGACAAAAGGATTCAGGAATTTAACTGGGACAACAAAATCACTTTCAACCCAATTTTGCAGAACAACTTTAATTTTAGGATCAAGATCTTCACCTAGAGATGAGAATTCAAAGAATGGCCTAGGTGTCCATAAAATTTCCAATTTTAATTGCTGTGCGGCGACTAAACATCTGAATCTGTCATGCAACAGATCGTTAGCCATAAAATAATTATGTCTATCTCGCATAGCAAAAGGATTAGTTCTCCACTCCATGTAACTTTTCTCATACCACCGATGCTCTCGAACCTTGATGACATTCACTTGGCCAGTGAAATTAGGTGGTCCTTCAACTAGAACATCATGTTCTATTTTGGCAAAAACATTACCTTCTCTAGATAGAAAGTCTGCAAAAATATTAGAAGACCCAGGAAGATGTGTAATATCAAAATCAAATGTATTTAAAAATTGAGCCCATCTGAGAAGTCTTCCTCGGACTACTTTGTCCTTTGACTCTTTTTTAAAGAATCCTTTCAAATTCTACATATCACTTCTAATTAAGAATTTCTTGTCAGCTATAAACATTTGAAATGCTTTTAAAGTATTAATGATTGCAAGAATTTCTTTGTGGGTACTATGATAGTTAACTTCACTATTTTTGAAGCTTCCAGATATATATCTAACTATTTCTTCTCTGCCACTAGTTGTCTTTTCCTTGAGAACACCTGCCCAAGCATACTCGCTTGCATCAATTTCAACAATCTTGAAACCATTTCCAGGGAGCCGTAATGGAGGCAGTTCATAACATTTCCTTTTAATTCTTTTGATCAAGGCATCATGCTTTTCTGACCATGGTGGTGGATTCTTTCCTAAGAGCTTATTCAGCTCTAATCAATCTTCTGTAAGCTTATAGTAGAATTCAACAATATAATTTACTAGTCCTAAAAACCTTTACAGTTCTTTGACATTGGTTACTTGTAAATTCTAGATGCAGGTCAAAATATGTGGTTGTGCTTCCATTTTCCCCCCCGGGAGAAGCTTGATGCCGATGAAAATAATCTCACGCTATGCAAAGTGAGATTTGGAAGGATTGATAGCAAGACCATGCTGTATACATATATCCAGGAATTGTCAAAGATGGACTAGGTGTTGCTTCATATCCTGGCTAAATATAAGAATATCATCAATATATGGTTGAATAAATTTGGCATATGAATAGAATATTTGATCCATAGTTTGCTGAAATATAGAAGGGGTAGTTTTGATTCCAAATGGAAGAACTTTCCATTTAAATAAACCCTAAGGTACTGAAAATGCTGTCTTGTAGAAGTCCTCAGTCTTCAATCCTATCTGCTAAAAACCCTTTGTTAAGTCAAACTTGGAGTACACATTGCTACCTTGAATGACCTTCCAAATATGATCCTTACTTGGAAGTGGATGTTGATTATCAACCAAACATTCATTTAAAGGCTTATAGTTAACAACAAGCCTTTTTTCTGTCAGTTCAACTCCATTTTCATCAAATTTGGGAACATACATAGCATGACAACAAAATGGAGAACTGGAGAATTGAATAATATCCATATTTATCAATTCTTTAATTTCTTTTTGGCAAAGCTTTATCTCATGCATGCTCATTAAAAAGTAATTAGATTTTGCCTTGGGTGTAATTTCATTACCTGAGGCATCTCTTTTCAGAGGTAGAGAACAGGTCAGGTTCCTTTTCTGTTTCTTCAGTTCCTTTGTCATGACTGTGTTTGCAAATGCTACCTTTATTTTCTCCAGAGGTTCTTCTGCAGCCTCTATCTGCTTTGTCAGCCAGATTGTATTTTCCTTCTTCTTTTTCTTTGGGATTTCCATCTTGGTGGTGAAGGCCAGATCTTGGTACAAATGAGGCATCTGGAATGTTCCCTAAAGTGTGATGAATGTGGAATCCATTGTAATGGGTTCCTAATTCTGCATTGACTTGCTACCAATCACACCATCATATCTTTCAACTTCATAATGAACAAAAGTTAGTTCATCCATAAATCCCATTCCTAGTTGGATAGGAACTCTGCAAATAAGCTTAGATTCAAACTTGCCTTTGCCAAAAACAATTTCTGTAGTTCCTTCTATCCATAAATCTTTAGAAAAACAATTGTATCTAGCTACATTAATATCTGCTTCTGTATCCCACAAAAAGGCTAATGGATACATTTTAATGCTAGGAGGATGGATTGTAAGTATAACACCTAGACATGTTGTAGTCTTCAGATTTTGTTGTAGGGCTCTCATCTGGTGATGACTGCTGCTACAACCTTCTTCAATAAAAGGAGCAATATTAGGAATAAGAACCGGACTTTGAGCTGGTTCTTCTGTATGTAGTTCCAAAGGACTGTAGGGCTTTTCTTCACAGAAAAGATGTTCTTCTCTAGCAGAAGCTTGCTATGAAAGTTGGTCTCTGCTTGATGAATTATACTGGTTTATATATCTATCCAATTCAGGAGACCTTTCCATTTCTTCTACTAAATTGATGTTTTCTTCATCATCAATTTCTTCAATTTCTGCTCGAGCTTGTTGGATGACTTTCTCCAAGAAGATTTTCCTCTGTCTTCGCCATAATCTACGGGCCATGCTTCCAGTTGATGGTGCTACTACCATATTGCGTTGAGCAATTGTCATTGTTAACTCTAAAGGAGTTACTGGCTGAGCATAGTTAAGAATTAGTGTTCTTTCTTTAAGCAAGAAATGCTTTTTTGAATTAAGTTACTCTAGTTTACTAGTCATCTTTTTCGAGGTTTCTTGTCCCATATTCATTTCATGGAGCCTTTTCTCAATTTGGATAATTTCTTCAATTACCTTATCTAATTCGGCTCTTGTATTTCTTCTGAGCATGCGACAGAAGAATGAATATTTAGAATCAGAAGAATTTGATTCTTGTTGTTGCATTATTTGATTGACATTTGCCTGCTCTTGTGCAGACACAAATCCAGCCTCATCAGATTCTGTTTCTTCTAAGGTATCAGAAAGAATCACATCTTCAGAATCTGACGGATAATCATTGATGAATTCATATTCATCATTTTCGTCAAGGCCTGCTGCCTTTGCTGCCTGAACCTTGCCTTTGTTCTTCTTTTTATTTCTTTCTGGACATTTATTAGCATAATGGTTACCTTTGCAAATGTAGCAAGTTGGTTCCCATTTCCTTTTACCCTTCCCAGAATCTTTTCTTTTTCTAAAATATCCTGTCTTTTTAGGATATTTGTTGTATGACTTTTTCTTCTTCTTATAATATTTGTCACTTTTATCAAAATATTTCTTTTTAGAAGAAGATTTGCATTCTTTACATTTATCAGAATACTGATTTGAAGGCATAAGTTGGTAACACACAGAAGATGAAATTAAAGGCTTGACTTTCTTTATCTCTTTTCGCTTCTGTGAGGCTTGACAGACTTCTTCATTGATTTCTATCAGGAATTGAACCAACTGAGGATATGTTAGTTCTTTCATTTCAATACCCTTAGTAACCAAATTTTTGAGAACTCTTTTGTGATAGCATTCTCCCACATCATTACCAAAACTTTTAAGAAAAGTGGTGAACATGAATTCATGGTTTTGTTCATGCCCTGACTGATAGAAATTCTTATACTGGTCATCACAATATTCCTTAAAATATTTTAAATCTTTACACTTGCCTCTGATGAACTTGTTATAGACAAGCTTTTCTCTAGTGTCTATTTTTCCAACAAACAGACGGGCTAACTGAGCACACACCTGATCTGTACCACGGTTTATCAGGTTTTCTTTGAAAGTTTCTTCTATTCTATCCCAAACATTTCTAGCCACTCCAGTCATAGAATTGAGGGCTTGTTTGATCACTTGAGCTTCATCAACTCCATCATTGGTTGACATATAGTTAGTGATCTAGGCATGCATGGCGTCTATTCCCCTCATATTTTCCACATCCTCAAAACTATCAAAGTTGACTAGAGGAGGAGTATCTGATTGATGAGACTGGATGTTTTTGAAGGGATCAACTAGATTTGAGCCATTGGGATGGGTTCCATTTCCTCTAGCCATCTGGAATTTTCCAGATGATTTCTCTTCCTCAGTTGTATCTCTGAGATTTCTAGTTGTGGGATCAAAGATTTTCTCTATTACAGGCTGCTTAACAACAGTAGATAACTTAGGACCTTTATATTGAGCCTGCAAATAACCTTTAGCACTAGAAGGGAAATTCAACAATTTTGTTTTCTAAGATTGCGTCTGAACTGTTGTGACCAAAGTTTTGATCTCAAAAGATTCCTAAACAATTGAATCTTTTAACAAAATATGATTTGAATTCACATGTTGAATTTCTTGCTGAACAAGCTCTATTTTGTCTTTAGTGTGCTTCATTTGAATTCTGCAGTTTGATAACTGCGAGCTTAACACATCATTATCTAATTTGTTTTCTGCTCTAACCTGTTGCATCTTTTCTCTATGAACTTCTTCTACTTTATGTAGAGCTACCATAGACAAGTTAAGGATGTACGATCTTGGTGTGAGGTGCGACTAGTACTGACATGCTCATGTTTAGAAGGATTTGGTACATGTCGATAATATATTTCCCTATATTTGTCAGACTTGAGCACATTAAAACAAGAAGGGGAAGGTATTTTGGCCAATCTTTTATCAGATGGATACGGAGATATGCCCCCTAGCAAATATTACTTTTTGGAAGATTTTGTTCGTGAGATTGCTAGTTATTGTTCTATGGCTTGGAGTTCTTGAGCAAGTGGTTCTAATTGGTTTGTCATATCCTTAGAAACTGATACAAGACTGAAATGGGTACCCAGAAAGGTTGAAAGGTTTCTCTCAAAAGGCTTGGAAGTGCTCACTGTTATGGATGAGTAGAAACAAATGCGCATGAACAGAAGGTAAATGCGTAACAGGTCAAAATGTATGTGCAACTCTGGTGAAGGATAAACACATAGGAACATAAGGTAAATATGTTGCAAGTCAGAGTGTATGTGTAACAGAAATAGATGCACGACAGGAAGTGACAAATGTGCAACAGAAAGGTGTATATGCGTAATTCTATTTTTTTTAGCAGTTTTGACTGATTTTATGATTTTTTTTGGTTTCTTTGGCTGAAAGTTGGTCTTTTTGATTTGATTTTTTCAATTTATGGCAAGAAAGACACAACAAACATAAAGAATATTTTCATGGTTTTTGATTTTTTTTAGATTTTTGACTTTTTTGACTAAAAATAGGTACAAATCCTAGGATGGTAGGGGCAATATTCAATGAATTCCAACTTGGTTTTTACACCAGCCACTTACATAAAGGTAGACAACTAATAGCTTGGTAGCACCGGCTCCCCTCCATGGCACTCACTTCTCATGCATACCAATCTATAGTTCCTCCAAAGAGTTGAACTTTTCTATCTCTACACTAAATGAGTGTATGATGTTGGACAGCTCTGGAGAATGTTTTCCTCCTGTGTCACCGAATAGGGGATTTTGGCCTCTAAAAATAGTGGATAAGTAGTAAGGGCAATCGTTCGAGTTGTTATATGTCAGCAGTGTTACTCTCCATTATGGAGTCTCCTAGCCTTCAAGGGTCGCGCCTTGGAGGGTTTTGGGGGAGGTTGGCTGTCGGTATAACTAATCAACACTCGTTGCATGAAGCTTTCTCCTCAAGCACAATTTATTTATAGTGGCTAGGTAGAGCTTGGATTTAGCTTGTTACCACTTAAGGTCATTCCCACTTGGATGGAAGGATATCCAAGGGTAGGCCACTCTAAAGGAAAAACATGTGTAATGATATGTTCGGCATTTTGGTCACCCAAGATAGGGGAGATCATAGGCCTAGTATCATTCCAAATACACAAAAGACAATGGTTCTTTTCCCCTAGTTAAAATGAAAAAGACTAAATGAGTTATGCTACTTGGGCACACATGTGATTTGTTAACTTTGAAAGAAGCAAGATAACAATGGTTCAATTTTACATCTTTCTAGTAGGGACTACATTTGAGTTGTTGATGCAACAAGATCAAATTACAATCCTCCTAGTTAGAGGTAAATGAGATTTGCATGAACAATCCAATTACTTTCCTTTGGGTAATTAAATCTAGAGATGAGTTAACAAATGTAGCTATATGACTAACCAGCCCCTAACCTGCAAGTAAATATGAGAATATTCCTATGAGAAATGTTAGCGTTAGCAAAAAATCACAAGAAATCACTCAAGGACCCTGTCAGAACAAATGTGCAGTTACAGAGCATATATGTGCAGATACAGAGCACAGATGCATAGAAATAGAGCACAAATGCATAAAAACAGATGTGTTGAAAGAACGAACAAATGCAGAGAAATAGATGAGTTGAAAGAATGAACAAATGCGCCAAAAGAATGAATAAATGCATAGAAACAGATGCGTTGAAAGAATGAACAAATGCGCAGAAGGAATGAACAAATACACAGAAATAGATGCGTTGAAAGAATGAACAAATGCACAGAAATAATGAACAAATCCATAGATTCTAAAAAAATAACAGAAAATAGATGCACCACAGGATGGAACAAATGCACAGTAGGATGGAACAGATGCACTGCAGGATGGAACAAATGCACTGCAGGATGGAACAAATGCGTAGATTGGATAGTGATAGATTTAGGGCAGACAACTAAGAGGGGGGGTGAATCAGTTGCCCAAAACTTTCTTCCAATTAAACACTTAAATCCACTTTGTAATTTAGTAGCATGATAATAAATCAATGATGAAAACATAATACATTAAATTAAGAGCACAAACACATTAACACACAAGACACCAAGATTTTGACGTGGAAAACCTGGTTAAGGGAAAAACCATGGGGTGATTAACCCAAGATTGTATTCTCTGTTAGAAGAATAGAAATAACAAAATGGTACATGCCAATTAGGGCTCACTACCTGAGCACACTACTCACAAGAGGCTTACTGCCTATAGGAGACACACTGTCTACAGAATAATAAATATTACATACTTGAACTGAAGAATAGCATCTTTACCATGCTTGGTCAGTTCCATTTAAGCCCAATACTTCTACTCTACCTTTCGCTCTCCTCCTCGCTACCACACTCTCATCTTCACAAGATACCTTTGAAATGACTTTGCAACTCCTTATTTATACAAGACATCGACTTAGGGATAATCATCCAAGTCAGCATACATTACAGAGCAAATACATAAATACAACAAGACTAATTACAAAAAGACTTCATGTGGATCAACACATTGTCGGCCACACAGATCTAAGACTTCAATCTTCATTTAGGAACACGCCAATCCTCACATAACATCTTCAAGATCATCCGCAGGATGTGTAACTCATTTGGTCGGCTAGAGTTAGGAAGAACATCATCATCTAGAAGTTATTCTTCAATTGTGAGATCAAACTCCAATGCAGACCACCAACACGAACTGGACATGATCCAAAGACCTCCACAAGCTTTCCTGAATCACCAAGAATATCCACAATACATCTGCTTATTGAAATCCTTATCTCCTTCATCCAGAACCTCAAGAACACATTTTGTCATCATTGTCACAATGGAATAGATGCTTGCGGACCTCCAGACCATGAACTAATTGAGTTGTCAATTCATATTGACTTCCTAAAAACTTCACAAAATCTGCAGAACAAGATATTTCATTTCCAGATCTCACCGGACCTATCTGTGTTACTCTGTCACCTCTGAACATCTGCTAGAATTAGTTTTACTTGAGTGGCCACAAATTCTTTAGATCTTCATGCAGACCTCTAAAATCTTTACTAGATCATCTTAAGACACATATCTACAAACCCTTTGATGCGCATCCTCTGATCTTCATCTTAGCTAGAATCTTTAGCTCACTATCTTCACTATTTTTCTCTATTCCTGATTAGGACTAATTTTTTCAATAGCCTCAGCACACAGCACATCCAATCCTTATCATCAATGCAACAGGAGTATGTTGACATCAATGACAACACCGGTTAGGCCCATACTTGCAACAATCTCCCCCTTTGTCATTGATGGGAACATATGATGTGAAAAACTATTTTGATCATCAAGACAAGAACTTTTTCTCACTAACACAACTCCCCCTATCAACACCAACCATTCACATGTCTTCTCTTCCTTTACTGCTCCCCCTTTGATCAGAAACCACTTGTTTTTCACATGTTTTCTCTCCCCCTTTGACATCAATAGCAAAGGGCACATACTTGCACCAATTCAGATACCAACTGCTCTCCCTGAGTGATAGCTTCCCAAACATCAATCCAGACCACAAGATATGACTGTGAGGTCCACCAGATTGATGCACATCAGTGCACCTTAGTTCAGAACCAGAGGGGTAATAACCCCTAACTTCTCCTTGAGATACTCAAAAGAATCCTTAGGAAGAGGTTTAGTAAAGATATTTGCAATCTGATCCTTGGAAGGTACGAACTCCAATCTGACTTCATTCTTGTTCATTTGCTCTCTCAAAAAGTGAAACTTGATGGATATATGTTTAGTCTTTGAATGCAACACCAGATTCTTAGATATATTTATTTCACTTGAATTATCACAGAAGATTGTGATAGGCTCCTCATACTCCACTCTGATGTCTCTTAGCATCTGCTTCATCCACAAAACTTGAGTGCAACTACCTGTTGCTGCAATATATTCTGCTTTTGCAGTGGACAGAGATATTGCCTCTAGTTTCTTGCTTATCCAAGAGACCAATCTCTTCCCTAAGAAGAATGCTCCACCACTGGTACTCTTCCGATCATCCACATCTCCTGCCCAATCTACATCTGTATATGCATGAAGAGAAAAATCATGATCTCTGGGATACCACAATCCATACTCAACTGTCCCTTTTATATATCTAAAAATCCTCTTGATTGCCATGACATGAGATTCTCTAGGATCAGCTTGGAATCTACCAACAAGACCAATATCATTCATAATGTTAGGTCTAGTTTGAGTGTGATATAATAGTCTTCCAATCATTGACCTGTACTTTTTTTGATCAACCTTAGGAGAGTCATCAGCTTTGCTCAATTTACATCTGGTTGCCATAGGAGTATTCATTAGTTTTGAGTCTTCCATCCCAAATTTCTTCAACAATTCTTTCACATATTTGGTCTGAGAAATGAAGATTCCTTTCTTTGTTTGAGTGATTTGCAGACCCAAGAAGAAATTCATTTCCCCGAACATGGACATCTCAAATTCACTTTTCATTTGATTTGCAAAGGTTTTACACATACTATCTCTTCCTCCAAAAATGATATCATCAACAAATACTTCAACAATCAAGATATTTTTATGATCAATTTTGAAATACAAATTACTATCAGCAGTACCTTTGTTGAAACCAATCTTCAGAAGATGCTTATCCAATCTTTCAAACCAAGCTGTTGGGGTTTGTCTCAATCCATACAATGCTTTCTTCAACATACAAACCATATCACCATGATCAGACAATTGAAATCCATGCGGTTGCTCAACGTATACTTCTTCTTCCAAGTCTCCATTCATAAAGGCAGACTTGACATCCATTTGATATACTTTGAAGTCCTTGAAGGTAGCAAAGGCAAGAAATGATCTGACTACTTCAATTCTTGCCACATGAGCAAAAGTTTCTTCAAAATCAACTGCTTCTACTTGGGAGTAACCCTTGTAGACCAATCTGGCTTTGTTTCTGACTACTTCACCATCTTCATTCAGTTTATTCTAGAAGACCCATTTGGTTCCAATCACATTCTTGTTTTTAGGTCTGGGAACAAGATCCCATGTGCAATTCTTCTCAATTTGCATTAGTTCTTCCTCCATTTCTTTAGTCCAGTTTTCATCATTGCAAGTTTCATTCACTGTCTTAGGTTCAATCTTTGAAATCAGACAATACTCTTCCGAGTCTTGAGCAATCCTTCTTCTTGTTTGTACCCCTTTGCTTTTATCACCTATGATCTAATCCTTAGAGTGATTTAGTCTTACATACCTGGGAACTTTGGGAGTTTCTTGCACTTCTGATTCTTGAACAGGCTCATTCAAACTCATCTCTTCTACCTGATTTACCAGATCAATCTAAATCTAAATTTCAGAAGGGGCTTGGACTCCTTGAATCAGAATATCATTTTGATCATCTTCATCATATTCATAAAACCTTGAGGGTTTTTCAATTCCTTCATCAACCTTCATTGTACTTTCTATAATCTTTCTCAGTCTCTTGTTATAACACCGGTATGCTTTGCTTTGAGTAGAATAACCCAAGAATATTCCTTCATCACTTCTAGCATCAAATTTTCCTAGATCTTCATCTCTTTTAATGTAACATTTACTAGCAAAGACTCTGAAATACTTCACAGTAGGAGTGATGCCAAACCAGAGTTCATAAGGAGTCTTACCGGTATTGCTTCTGATTTGAACTCGATTAAGAGTGTAGACTGCAGTGCTCACTGCTTCTCTCTAGTAGATCTGAGGAACATTTTCTTCCATCATCATGGTTTTGGATCCTTCTTGGATGGTCTGATTCTTTCGTTCCACTATTCCATTATGTTCTGGAGTCCTAGGAGTAGGCAATTGTCTTCTTATTCCATGCTTCTCACAGAATTCTATGAACTCATCAGATGTGAATTCACCACCTCTACCAGACCTCAGACATTTTATGTTCAATCAAGTTTAATTCTCCACCATAGCCTTGAATATTTTGAATTTCTCAAGAGCCTCTAATTATTCCTTCAGAAAAATTACCCACATCATCTGGGAGTAGTCATCAATTAATAGCATGAAGTATCTATCACCTTGCACACTTTTGATTCTTACCGGACCACATAAATCAGTATGAACTAAGTCTAATAATCTGGTAGAAGACTGTTCCTTACTTCTGAATGTGACTCTGCTCTGCTTACCCAATTGACATTCTTTGCACAAACTATTAGTAGGCTTCACTAGTTTTGGAGGATCTCTCACACCCTGGGTATTGCTTATTTTAATGATATTATCAAAATTCACATGACACATTCTTCTATGCCACAACCAACTCTGATCAATTTGAACAAATAAGCAGCTATTACCAGTACCAACCAAGTGGAAGATGTTACCTTTAGTGATGGAATGGATGTCACACAATATATGCTCAATACCACTTGATGGGACTGGCGTACACAAACATATGCCCTGATACCACTTGAAGGTAGCATTTATAGATTCAGAACAGGAACCTGTTTACAGAAACCACAAACATAGAGCATTCTTAGGGGACAACAAGATTATCAACACAGATTGTGACACACAAATACGGATGATAGAAAGGATATATTTTATTCATTTATATTTCTTGTTAAAAGATCCCATTACATATTCAGCATCCGGCCATACATATTTTGACCTCCCCGTCCTTTAATCCAAAAATGACTATAACTAAACAAATTTCTGTCAAAAATGACTCTCTAAGAGCCATCAACCTCTTCCTCCATCACTACGGCCTATGCTAGACAGACCATCGGCCAACTCTTTACTACGCTCTCCCTAATCCAATCTACCCCTTGCATCGCTAAGTCTCCCCCTCCTATATACAGCTCCATCTACTAAATATTTCTTCATGGGTTTTTATTTCTACAGAGAATAATTTAAATTCGACCGCCGCTATTAAGGAAACCATCACCTCTATTTGCCTTCACACACGGCTTCACCATTTATGATAATCCGTTATAAATTCTGTAGAAAAGAAAAATAAAAACTGTCGCACCATTAACTCTATCGAACCTCCTCCTTGCCATATATATGATGATTGGTTTCAAAAATTCTGCTGAATAATAAAAAAACATTGCTCCTCCATGTAACGTCGCACCAAAAGCATTCTGAAATCTGCCATAATGATACCGCCACTACCAACAGGTAAATGTAGTCACCACAACATGACTACCATCATTTGCATGGATTGAAGATGAATTATTGTTGTTTCTATCTTTAGCCAACCCAGAAGGAAAAATCAAATCTTTTATATTTGCATTGCGAGTTGTTGCACGATTTTAGGCTTTTCAAATCTTTTCTAACTGAAGACAATTTGCTAGCCATAACCCTTAGATTAGAATAGAAATTTAATAACTCAGCAATAGCTAAATCAAGTTACTGTCATAAGGGAGACAGGAGTTGGACCACAACAAAACCCAAAAACTGAAAAAAATGCAATCCAAAATTGAACAATATGGGATGCCACTGCATCATTTAGTCTGGGTATCAGATGCAATCTCTGTTCTGGAGCATTCAAAGATCTTGCATTTTCCATTTTTGAATCAGAGATCATAGCCTTTATCCACCAACTGTCCAACACTAAGAAGATTGTGTTTCAAACCTTCAACATACAGTACATTACTAGTTTTGTTCTTTCCATCAAAAGAAATAGTTACTCTACCTCTGATTCTGCCAACAAAATTATCACCAAATTTTACCACTCCTCCTTCATACCTTTCCAAATCTACAAACTTGTTTTTGCAACCTGTCATATGGTGGGAGCATCCACTGTCAATGACCCAATCATCATTTTCTTCAACTTGGGTAGCCAGAGCTTTTTCCACAATTTTATGATTGACAGATTCAGAGGGCATTGGATCTTCTTCCTTGATGGCAATAAACACCCAGTCACTTCCAGATTTGTTTCCTATCTCTGATTCATCATCTGTTACTCCATCATCATCATCTTCATGAACATAGTAGCATTTCTTTTAGAACCTTGATCTATTAGGGTTTGGCTTTGAGAATCTTTTCGGACACCTTGAGGTAAAATGACCAATCTTATTGCAGTTAAAACACTTAAAAGACAATTTCCCTTCATACTTACCGGATCCTCTTGGTAGTCTTTTTGCAATAAGGGCTTCAAGTTGAGTAGTTTCTGCTTCTTCTTCTTCCAGGTCTTTTCTTGCTTTTTCATAGCATGATAGTTTCCTTGAAGAGTTCTCTCCCGGATCAAACCTTTGTTTACCTTTTATAGAGGCACTAGCTTTGAATGCAAATTCAGTCTTGGGGGGGCATCTCCAAACTCGGTTAATTCAAGTGCAGCGAATTTACCAACCAATTGATCTCTTGTGACACCTGAATGGGCTCTAAATTCTTCAATGACAGCAACCTTGTATTTATAAGAATCAGGAAGGGATCTGAGAACTTTGCCAACAATCTCATCTTCATCCAAGACTCCACCAGCACATCTAATGCCACAAATAAGCTCATTTGCTTTGGGCATAAATGTAGTGATATTTTCATCTTCTCTCATTTTCAAGTTTTCAAATTTTCCTTTCAGACTCTGTAGCTTGGCATCCTTCATGCAGAAGTTCCAACTTTTGCCAAATCTCATATGCAATTTTTAGATCAACAACATTTGTCTGTTCTGAATCAGATAAGACACTTAGAAGGGCTTTAGCCCACAGATTGTTTTCAGCATCTCTGATTTTATCTACAGAGTGTAGACCATTCCGGGGGTGATCATACTTCTTTGAAGCCATAATCTAATATTGCATTCCCATACATTGCAAGTGGCATTCCATGTGACTTTTCCAAAGAGTGTAATTGGTTCCATCAAACCTTGAACTATCCTTCTTGTATGACGACATCCCGGATCTCCTCAAGTGGTTAAGCTCTTTGAAAGGAACTTAGCTCTGATACCAATTGATAGATTTGGGGTAGACAACTGAGAGGGGGGTGAATCAGTTGTCCAAAACTTTCTTCCAATTAAACACTTAAATCCACTTTGTAATTCAGTAGCATGATAATAAATCAATCATGAAAATATAATACATTAAATCAAGAGCAGAAACACATTAACACACAAGACACCAAGATTTTGATGTGGAAAACTCGGTTAAGGGAAAAACCACAGGGTGATTAACCCATGATTGTATTCTCTGTTAGAAGAATAGAAAGAACAAAATGGCACATGCCAATTAGGGCTCACTGCCCAAGCACACTGCTCACAAGAGGCTCACTGCCTATAGGAGACACATTGTCTACAGAATAATAAATATTACATACTCAAACTGAAGAATAGCATCTTTACCATGCTTGAGTCAGTTCCATTTAAGCCCAAACTTCTGCTCTGTCTTTCGCTCTCCTCCTCGCTACCACACTCTCATCTCCACAAGATACCTTTGAAATGACTTTGCAACTCCTTATTTATACAAGACATCGACTTAGGGATAATCATCCAAGTTGGCATACATTACAGAGCAAATACATAAATACAACAAGACTAATTACAAAAAGACTTCACGTGGATGAACACATTGTCGGCCACATAGATCTAAGACTTCAATCTTCATTTAGGAACACGAGAATCCTCACATAACATTTTTAAGATCATCCGTGGGATGTGTAACTCATCCGCTCGGCCAGGGTTAGGAAGAACATCATCATTTGGAAGTTATTCTTCAATTGCAAGCTCAAACTCCAATACAGACCACCAACACAAACTGGACACAATCTAAAGACCTCCACAAGCTTTCCTGAATCACCAAGAACATCCACACTCCATTTGCTTACTGAAATCCTTATCTCCTTCATCTGGAACCTCAAGAACACAGTTTGTCATCACTGTCACAATGGAATAGATGCTTGCGGACCTCCAAAATATGAACCGATTGAGTTCTCAATTCACATTGACTTCCTAAACACTTCACCAAATCTACAGAACAAGATATTTCATTTCTGGATCTCACCGGACCTATCTGTGTCACTTTGTCACCTCTAAACATCTACGAGAACTGGTTTTACTTGAGCGGCCACAACTTCTTTAGATCTTCATGCAGACCTCTAAAATCTTTACTGGATCATCTTAAGACACATATCTACAAACCCTTTGATGCGCATCCTTTGATCTTCATCTTAACTAGGATCTTTAGCTCATTGTCTTCACTATTCTTCTCTGTTCCTGATTAGGACTAATTTTCTCAATAGCCTTAGCACACAACTCATCCAATCCTTATCATCAATGCAATAGGAGTATGTTGACATCAATGACAACACTAGCTAGGCCCATACTTGCAACAGATAGATGCATTGAAACAGTGAGTAAATGCATTGATTCAGGGAACAAATGCATGTTAGCAGTGTACAGATGCACAAAATCTTCCTATGTACGGAACCTAACACACAAAAAACTTAGTTTTGTGGTTAAATTGGGGCAAGGCCCCATGGTGGGTGCCATAAATGTTAAGGGAAATAGTGCATGAATATCAAATATATCAAATAATACCCAATAACTCAATGAAATAAGAAACAAAGAAGATCAAATAACAAAGAACAAAAACCTTGCAAACCTCTTTACTTCGTGGCTTCCATTGGTCGCCTATCTCAAATGATCTTGTGTATGAATATGGCCCTCAGAAGGTGTACTTCCTTTCTTTTTCCAAGATGTCAAGTGGGAATGGCTATGATAAGTTCGCAGTGAAGAGATTCTTCAACACAATTGCAATGATAATGGTGATCGCAAGCTATGGAATGATTTGGTGCCAAAGGCGTGCTGTAATTCCTGCAGAGTAAGTTTACTAAAAGCTTGGATGATTGGCATGGAGGAATAGGGTTGTACTTATAGACTTGTGAGAGAGAAGATCAACGGTTGAGGAAGGTTGAGAGAATGTGCGTGAATAGGAAGAGGACAAGTGTCTTGTTCCTTCATGCATTAGAGGAGTTAATAAAATATAAGAATGAGTTAACTGAAGAGATTAATCAATTAACAAAAATAGATTAACCAGTTAATTGAATTGATAGAAGAGTTAACTGATTAGAACTAGAGGATAAATATTGCATGAGGATGAGAAAACAATTAAATAAATATTAAAATATTTAATTAAGTGTGCACATGGATTTGCATGAATTATTTTTGGTATTAATCCATTTTTAAGAGGAAATAGATAATCTAAATAAATGTTTTGATTTATTTAAATATAGAGGATGTTAAGTTTAGAAGAACTAATTCAATAATTGGACATTATTTAATTTAGAATGACTTTATAATTTAGAAGAGGTAATTAAATAATTTTATATTATTTAATTTAAAAGAATTTTGGAAGAATTTAATTAAATAATTTGGTATTATTTAATATAGAAGAACTTGGAGGATTTTAATTAAATAAATGAATTTATTTAATTTTGTGGAGGAATGTGAATCAGATAAATAAATTGATTTTTTAATTTATTGACAGAGGAATTAGATTGAAATAAATATTAAGAATATTTGTTTAGACAGAGTTGTGTCATTTTTAGGTCTATACAGGTACAAAGATCATCTGTCGAAAGAAAATCACCCCCAAAACCTTAGGACAAGGGCACCCTAATGCCCAAGTCCTCCCAGATCTGCTCCTGCTATCTATCACATGTTCTGTCTAAGCTTGTTTTCTTTGTCTCATTTCTATTTTTTGTCTCTGTGACAATTGTTAGTGCATTTCTATTAGATTTATCAATTAGGGTTTAGTGTTACATAGTTTCTATCAATTCATTAGTGGTAAATCCTTCCTTTGCAACAAAGGAGTAGAGCCCCAAATAGCTTAGCTCTCCCTTGTGGATGTTAGCCAAGCACTAAGTCTTCGAAGGCTTGTGTTCCCATGCTATGTGGAGAAGGATTGTTTTAGGTTAAAAGTATTAATTAGCCTAGATCCTATTTTCCACATAAAAATTATCTTGGGCTATCCTTGGCTCAATACAATGCAAGCCATTCCTTTTTTCATTCACTAGTATCTCAAATTTCCCCATGATGGAGTTCTTATTACTATCCCTCATAGTTATTATCAATCAATCTCTGCTTTGGGGTTTTTTTCACTTAATTATTTGTAGTTGACCCCATCCACTCTACCTACACCTTATAATAACACATTATTTTATCTCTATCAATTTTACACTGAGTATGTGACTCCTCTTGCCCCACATCTTCCTTTCACTACCCCAACATCCACAATTGTTGTTTCATCTTCCCTATTGATTTATAGTTCTCCTCATAGACCTTCACAAATCAAAGAATAACAAAAGGAAAATTTTTATATCCCATCCTTGTTTAATCCCCAAAACAAGCCTAAGCATTACCCCCCCTAGGCCTACTCCCCATCGCAACCATCCAACTTCTCATCTCACTTCCTAACCTACATCTCATCTCACTTCCTAACCTACATCTCATCCCACTCCCCAACCCAAATGTAATGACAAATCTCATGAGAAAAAAAAAGATAAAAAAAATTAAAAGAATTGATATTTTCCTTGTCTAGTCCATTCTTCCTCCTATTTTCCACAACCTCTATATATCACTCCCCTTATAAATCCAATGAACCTCCCCAATGTTAGTGTCATTCTTATCTCTATCCTTGCACCCCTTATTCCACTCACTCACATGCTCACCACTCTTCCTTCCTTAAGCCATCTATCCTTGGCATTGTCCTACCTCCTCCATTATATACTAAACATAAATTTGAGCATCACCCCATCCCACCTAACCATGATCCATAACCTAAAACTATGATTTATTTTAATCTATATATATCCCTAACATTGGTTTTTCTCAAGGTGTCATGGCTTCTCTTCCACAACCTTCTAATTTTGGTGCTACCATGACTACTAGTACCCTTAAGGATCCTAGGCTTGTGGATTCCTCTCCACTTGAACTAGAATCCCATTTAGATGATGGGTGTCTCTTTAGCTTGATTGTAGATGTTCCTACTCTATTAGTGAAATTCATTCATTCACTAACTATTTCACCTTCTTTAAGTATTTCAAATGATGCCAATCTCTCTGCATTTGTAGAATGCCCACATTCAACTTCTCCTATTGCTACTACTACATCCTCCTTATTAACTCCTACATAGTTTGATAGTCTCAAATCATTGGATGACCATGATTGGGATGGTGATGACTTGTTGGATGAGGAGTTTTATGAGTAGGCACTTGTACTTCATTTTTTATGTATATATACATGTGTGTATGGGTGAATGTTATGCACATATGCATGTGTATTTCCCTATGTGTGTGTATGTTTATCTGTATGTTAGTTCTCCCTGGAGGACTCATGATACTCTTGTAAGTACATGGATATAGGAAGAACACCATTTTGTGCTATTCTTCTATTTGTGTCTCATATTATTCCTATATATAACATGTGTTATGTTTTCTTAAGCACATTTTGGGGATAACACAAAGTATTGAGGTGTTAGGATGAATTTCATGCAGACCCAAAATTTTTAGGACAATTTTATATATTTTTTTTCTTTTTAGTTTTTTGTTTGTTTCCTTGGGGATGATGTAAATAATTCTATTTTTTAATATATAGAATCATGTTGACCCAACCAAAAATGTTTTTAACTTTTTAATCTCTCTTTGTCATGTACCTTCTTCTATTGTACTTGTAGTTCCATATGCCTCATGGGATGATGATATCTCCTTTATGTATTTATTATATATTCACAAACATATATTGACCCCAATGCATATAGGTCCTTTTGTGTGCTTTATTATGGTGTTGTGATGTTGCATGTGATATTGTCTTATGTTTTCTTATGTAATTATTTTGACATAATTTTGGGTGTACCATTCCATTCTTTTATATGCAACATCTCTCTATTTTTCCTATGTTTGGGGGAAAACATCATTAAACTTGGTGCATATAATTTGTTATGTATTTCATGAGGATCTTTTCTTCCCCTTGTTGACCTTAAAACCAATTGCATACACTTGATTTATGCAATTATTTTAAGGGGAACATACATCCATATCCACCACTTACACACTTTTGACCTAAGTACAAAGAATGCTTCAAGGACATGGCCAACCTTATCAAAATTATCTAACAACAAAGTATTCTAGAACATGTAATCTTGGTGTTATATTTATGTACGAGTCACCTAGTAATAGAGCACACTAGTACATGTGATTCATAACACTTTTTATATGATTCATAGAAACAAAGCATTCTAGACAAAGAATCATATCTAATTTTTCCTTACAACATAGCACATTGAGATTGTGTCCTTTTATTTTCTAGAAAAAAATTACACTATAAAATCTTACCATCCATGCTGATGGAATTCCTCATTTGTGTTTGTAGATCCTTTGTTTTTCTTAAAGATGTGTGTGTGTGTTGTGTAGTTTCATTTTATATATATCATGTATACATTGGATTATATATGATTTGTTGACATACTTTATGTTGCAAGTTATGTTTTCTAAGATGATTGTATTGCAAATTATGTTTTTCTAATGTATCTATGTTGTAGGTTTTGTTTGTCTACCATTTTTGTTTTGAAGGTATTAAGGGGTCTGGATTCCTCACTCAAAGATTTTTGCATATACTTTTGTGTATCCTCCAAACATATTTTATTTTCAACATTTTCCATTTTTACTTTAGCTAGCTAATATCATCTAGTGGCATCAATTCTCTAAAGTGGGAGAAAATGTAATGTCAAAAATTGCACACCCTACAATTTGGGCACTACAAATTGTACTTATTTTAGTGTTAATTATTGTAGTATTTTTATAAGACTAATTTTAGCCTATCCTTAACCTTTTCCCTAGTTCAATTTTTGAGTGTTATGTGTGCTTATGTTTCCTATCATGTATTTTTAATGTTTTTCTACTTATTTTATTTAATGTGACCATTTTATAATATTTTAAGCTTGGTTCTTTTAGGAAAAAATGTGGTCACAATTTTATCTTGTGATAGTACAATTGTATAGGTTTGATGGAAAAAATAATGTCATTTCGACTTTAATTTGAATATAACTATCATTTTCCCAACTTCTATAAAGTTTTCAACAATATTACTCTAACTTTCTTACCTAAATTAGCAAATAGATGATTGAGGATTTTGAAAATTGGATTCTTCTTAGGTTTCCATACACTTGACTATATTGTTGTTGCTTCTCCTACATTCTACAAATCTCTCATGTAGTTTGGATTTTCTATAGCACTCTTGCTACACCATTACTCTTATGAGCATTGATATTTTTATTTTTTATACTTTACTATTATCCATTGCAAATACTTTAAGCTTGCAAGTTTTTGGTGACAATCTACGTTTATTGTTTTCTGTATTTGCTTGGAGAGACATCCTCTTAAGCAAGGATCACTTCTCTTTACCTAATTTTGAAGTCATCTCTTCTCTTCTTAAGCTATGATTAAGAGCACCAATGAAATCAATCTATTTTCTATTTGACTACCAGTGAAGGTCAAAAGACCAGACTAGGGGCTTGACCATTTTGGAAAGCTCCCAAGAAGTTGCCTATTTTCTCTCCATCTTATATATAAGTGTTTCTTAGACTCATCTTATTGGATTCAATATTTTTTAGTGGTTTCATATATTTTTAAACCTCTCTTTTTTATTTTGTCATTTAAAAAAGATAAATCTTGTTAAAAACCATATTTTTGTTATTCTATAGTTTACTAGTTTTTTTTGTATTCTATTCTATGTGTTTCTAAATATTCTCTATGTTTAGGTGCTATAGATACAATCTAATTCCTTTACCTTTATTTTGTCTTTTAACAACAACACATTCATACAAACCACATCATGATTGCACTAGAATTTAGTAAGTGCTATTTCATCTTGTTTAAATTTATGGTCTATGTTTACACTTGACTATTACAAAAATCTATTTTTATGAGTCACAATCATTTCTAAATTATATTAGTAATTAGAGTATAAATTTTCTCATTTTATTTAGTTAATAGTGTTTCCTTTTGCAATAAACATAGAAATACCAAAAATAATAGTATACACTTTATTTGTTCTAATTAGACCAAATTGTTAGGTTAGCCTAGTCAAAACATTAACTATACTATAAGTTAATCTATTTTCACACTTTAACTAGTTTAATTTATACCATTTTAGAAATATTTTGACACTTTTCCAAGTGGTTATGATGGATGTAAGAGAACATGTAAGGACAGGTTACAAAGTAGACTTTAAAGAGCATCTTGAACTATCTATTTTAGGTAGTGTATAAGAGCATCTTAGAAGAGGAGTTACTCTTCTAAGTCAAAAAACTTGGTTTGATTAATTGACTATTCATATGGGAGGTTACACTTGCATGCCTTTATGATGCCTAAGAGTATATTGGAAAGCTTCCAAATTGGAGTAATTGGAGTGCCCAAATTAGAGTATTCAAAGGTGGAATCTTACACATTAGGAGTTACATTCTATTTTAGGATTATTGATTACTAATGAGGTGGAATTGAAATTAGCCCATAGTTTTGATGAAACTATAAGTGGTTTATATACGGAAAAACTCTATATATACAATCCTTGGTATAGTTGATGACATCAATTTAGTTGTATTGTAGGTTCTTGCAAGGTCTTGTATGTTTTGAGTTTGAGACTAAGTATCAACATGGTGTCAAAGTGTTGACACAAGGTGATGCAACTAGGACTGAGGTTCCCACTAAAAATAAGCTTGACTATGTAGCATACAGACTCACACCCACATACACACACATTGGGGTACTTGGAAAAATGAATAATGGATAATAAAACAATTTTTTATTTCATTCATGGAATGAATTACATGATTACATTTACATGGGCTTGTTTCCCTCTTCCTACTCTTGATCTCTCATTAACTCTTATACATATGTTACACATACTTCTATGTTATCTACCTCAAAGGACTAACCCTTTGACTTCTTCCCTTAGAAAGCCTCTCTCTCACTTTTATACCTTCTATGATAACTCCTTGTAATCTACCCCAAACTTCACAATTAGCCTTCTAACTTAGTGACCTACCCATCCATAGATACCATGTTCCTTTTTATAAATGACTATAATTTCACATGACCAACCACTCATTGACTAGCCAACTCATCTTTGGCTTTAGACTAACATTATCCTTGTAGTAGCTCATTAGAAACAACTTTTATAGAAAACTCACTAGCTACTTGGCCCTCTCACTAGCCCTCTCCTCAAATTCTCTCTTGACTTTTATAACTAAGTTTAGGATTTAAATATATCATTCCTCCTCCATTAGAACCCAAAAGCCTCAGCTATTATGCCTCCCTATGACCTATACCATATGTTGTGGCATTTGATCCTATGTTAGATGTTGTCCATATTTTGATGGGAGATTCCAATGGAGATTGGATCTTTGACAACTTCTAGCTCATTATTTAGCTCTAGGACTGAGGTCAATAATTGACCATGAATTCATCCATGCCACACTTACTCTTTATCTTCTTCATGCACCTTCCCTATTGCATAGTCTCTACCTTTTCCTTCTTTGTGCCAAGTCTTTGTGAGCAGCTTCTTCTAGACACTTGCACTACCTTCCTATTTCTTTCACATCTACCCTCTATGTGATCTTATCCTTTTCTTCCTTGGCACACACTCCTCCTTGGTTCCTCTTATGTACATGCTTCTTCTACACAAACTCTTATATACAAAGGTTGTGTTGTGATGCTCACAACATGCCCCATTTTCTTGGTGGTAAAGGGAAAAGAGGTAAAGGTTACAAACCATGTTGAAAAATGAAAAAAAAGTAGCATTAAGTCCCAGAGTGGAATAGAGGTGAATTCTTTGTCAAAAATGAATAAGGGTTGCTTTTTGAACCATTTTAAAATTCCTAATAATCTACAAGATATGCGTGTTTTTGGTAAAATGCATTATAGAGGGGTTTTTGTATGTTACATGTACAAGGTCTTTTGTATATGGAGTCATTGTATTAGTCACATGGAGTGGTCAAGTTTATTTATCGTGGTACTTTGTATGCATGTGTTAGTGTTTTATTCTTTGTATACAAGTCAGAACCGATAAGTTTCAGAAGTGGATTGGATAAATGGCTAAGTTTGAATTGTATCTTGAGTTGTATGTTTGTCAAAAGGAAAGATACAAGGTAATATACAGTGCGATATACATGCCGTGGACTCGAAGAGAATATAAAATTTGGTTTTATTAAGGTATGTTTCATTGTATGTATGTTGCATATTTCAGGTTTACATCTTTGACATACATACAACGCAGATTTCAAAAGATAATTAAATCAAGTGTAAGTGATGCATTGTACCTTAATGTTTTTTTGGAAATATGCATTTGCTTTATATACATGTATTGATTCGAAGAGGTTATATAATATGGTTAAGAAAAGATGAATTACATGATGATTGTATAAGAGTTTGCATGTATGGAGGCTTGTATCTAAGGGTAGATACAAGTGTTGTTGTTTCGTTGAGATACAAGTGGGGAGGTAAAGTGGGTCCCACCGGTTGTATCTCGCGGTTGTATATTGCACAGACAGATGGATATGCAAGACCATATACAAGCTGATATACAAGCAGAGATGCAAGGAACTGCGGTACAACATGGATTTCAAAAGGAAGTGAAATAAAGGTAGGCTTTGTATGTTTGGGTGATTGTATGTTAACAATATACAATCCTGATATAGAAAGAAATGAAAGACATCGTCAAAGAGCTAAAAGGTAAAGAGGGTTTGTATGGGTCGCAATTGTATAAATGTTTGTATCCATTCTACATACATTACGATATACAAACAAAAGATACAAGGGCGGATATAAAAAAAAGGGTAACATTGTTTATAACCCGTTGGATATAGGCTTGTATATTGAAAATATGCAAATTGACATACAAGAAATAATATACAAGGATGACATACAAGAAAGCGCGATGTATGCAAAGTAAACTAACAGATAGAATGGTTTAAAAAGTAAAATGTTGAAGTAGAAGACCGAAGCTGTAGGTGCATTAATTGCTACAATTAATGTCGAACTAACACTAAAAATGGTAAAATTTAACGAGTTAGGGTAAATCAAAGGTTGTTTTTCTTTTAGATTTGCATTGTTAAAATTAAAATTGTAGAAAGAGGAACTGTTGCAAAAATTGAACAAAATTCGTCGTGAGACGAAATTTCAGAAATGGAAAAAGATTAGAAAATGGTAAAGTGAGTCAACATTTGTAAGGTTGAGCTGTCAAAAAATATAGGCATTTATCTTGAATGCCGTTACAGTTCAGTTAATTAAAAAATTCAAAGTGGTTATCAGTAATTTCATTTAAAATGTAAGCAAGCATTAAATTATTGTGTCTAATAGTTAATTAGCTGGTTTGGGTTAAGTAATATGAAAGTCAAAACTAAAAAAGACAAACTAGGGGTTAGGGTAAATGTAAAAAAATAGAAAATTCATAGTAAAACCCTAGGTAAGAGAGTAAAACGACAAGTTAAAAAATGCATTTTTTACAGGATGGCCCCAAAGCAGAAAAAGGTGGATACAGGGGGGTGAGGAAAAGATTAAAAAGGAAAGAAAGCCCCGTAAAGAAACTGAGAAGGAAGAGTTGCCAATATATAGAGGGTACCCTTCATTGCTTGGTACAAGCGGAGTAGGGACAAACACCAGCATTGGGAATTATGATGTGGATGATGTTTTGTAGAAGATCACAGTAGCCGATGCTACACCTGACATGAGGTGTATATGGGAAAGTGGATTATACTGTTGGCAAGAGACACTGTGTGGCTTCATGAGTGTTGTCATTGATGGCAACAAAGTCCATTCCACACATCTGCAGCACATGGTATGTCTATATCGGAAGTCAGATTGAAGAGTATTTTGGTCCGGTGAGCAAGAACAGAGCATGCTGTAAGGTCTGACAATCAAGTCCAGATCTCTCAGAGGAGGTATCTCAGCAAAGTACAGACTTGGGGAAGTCAAGAAGAGTACCATGACTGCTACATTCTAGAGTTTGAGCCTCCGGTGATGAAAGAGTGAAAAGATATGAGCACCTAAGTGTTGGGTTCCTGTTTGGCAGAGTAGACTAAGGAAGAACTGATCGACAGAGTATCAGACCTTAATCCAGATGAGGAATTGATGGTGATCAAGATTCTTGAGGGATCATTCATAGTTGGCCGACATGATTGATGAATTCTATAACTATCTCTTTGATACGCATCACTTAGTAAGCAAGGATTCAACCAACAGACCAGAGTTTGGGAAAATCTTGAGTATTCTGGATGTCGACTACAAAGATGTTGAAATCCTTGGTGCAGATATATATACTAGATGGATTTAGATGTGAAGGTGTGAGTGGTGTGTTGTGAAGTGCGAAGAAAAGTAGAGAGTAGTGTGGAAGTAGCAATACAGGTCCGGTATGTGACAGAACAACAACACTAAAGCAAGGAAGAATGAAGTGCAGTAGATCAGTATATTGAGCCTAACCAGAACTAAACCTTAGCATATGTGGATGCTTCTCATTAGTTCAAGTACCTGGTTTCTTTCTATAAACTATTGTAGGCGGTGAGCCTCTTGTGAGCAGTGTGCTTGGGTAGTGAGCCCTAATTGGCAAGTGCCATTTTGTTCTTTCTATTCTTTTAACAGAGAATACAATCTTGGGTTAGTCACCTCATGGTTTTTCCCTTAACTGGGTTTTCCACGTAAAAATCCTTGTGTTATGTGTGTTGATTCCTTTTCTGGTCTCATGATAATGTATTGTTATATGTTTTGATGCTACACTAATTGTTAAAGAAGAAAAGAAAGTTAAATATTTAAGAAAATCGATTCACCCCCCCTCTCAGTTATCTGCCTTGTTTCCAACAATTGGTATCAGAGCTAAGTTCCTCCAAATAGAGCCTAATAGCTTAAGGAAGATCTAGGAATCTCAATGGATATGTATGGTATGAGGGAACAACTTTAGTCTACCCTAGATGATTTTGAGCAATCTCACTCTAAAGTCAATAACCTAAGGGAAAGAATCAAACAAGCTGATGATTTCATAAATGAACTCAAAGAAAAACTAAGTATCTCAGTGAAGAAAAGAAATGAACTACTTCAACAATTAGCAAGTCAAAGTGAAGCCAATGATACTAATGAAGATCTGAATGAGAAAAATAATTTATGTGAGAAGCTATCAAAAGAGGTCATTATGGTAAGACATGAAATGGAATCAGGGGTTATGAAATTCACCTAAGAAATTGAAGAGAAAAGAAAAATTGAAGATAATCTAAAACAATCTCTCAAGGAGAAGTCAGAAGACTGCCAAAAAATGAATAGAATAATCAGGCATCTAGAATCTAATCTTGAAGAAGCTAGAGATAATGAAGAACAACTTGAGAATCAGATAGACACTCTTAAAAGGGACCTTCAAACTACGAATGAATACAAAGAGAAATTCAAAATAAGCTCTGCTCAACTTGAAGTTCTTCTTGAAAGCCAAAAGAGGGTAGATGACAAGCATGGCTTGGGGTATGAGAAAGGTGAAAGCTCCGGATCCAGTCAGAAGAACTCTGGATTAGGAAATCCAAGGAACAGACCTACAAGACCTCCGGTAAGGCAACTAAATGCTCAAAGATATCCATCCTTCAATGGATACTACTACAATTGAAATAACTTTGGTCATAAAGTAAATTATTGCAGAAGAAGAATGAATCAGACAAATTCATCCTTCTCCAGACAATGTTTTAACTGCAAAAGGTGTGGTCACAAATCTCTTGAATGCAGAAATAGGCAAATAAACAATTCATTCAATGGTAGATGCTTTGCATGCAATAGAATGGGACATATGGCTAATCAATGCAGATCAAGAGGATATCAGCCAAATATGCAAAGAAATGTTATTTTCTACAACTGCAATAGATGTGGTCATATTGACAAATTTTGCAGAAGTAAGAATCAAGATAAAAGGGGTCCAGTGCATCATAATCAAAATCAAGACAAAGGAAAAGGGAGGGTAAATGCGGATGAAGTTTAAAGAGAGATGAACAAGATTTGGGTGAAGTGAAGTACATAAAATGTTGGGGATGGATCCGCACCAGAATCTAGTGTTGATATTCGTTCCAGAAATTGAATAGATGAGCTTTGGCTCAGGGGGAGTCACAAAGCAAAATAAATTCCCCCAGCCAGTCAATTGGTGCTTGAAATTGGCACATGGAAAGTTGCGGATAAAAGGGTTCTTAGAGAAATATCTAATTAACCCTTGGTAAAAATATGAAAGATCCGCAAGGAGTTTTGAAGAGGTTAATCATCCAAGATTGATCCGATTTGACAGTCATCCAGTAAAAGTAGGACTCTCACAGTTAAATCTGGTATGATTCTAAATTGAAATAACTTTGATCTGCAGATAAATAGGATGATTCAAGGAAGGGAGATACATTGTGAATTATCATTCTAAGTACATCTCAGTGATCTAGAAAGATCTCTCTCAGAATAAGAAGATCAAGGCAACCAGAATGACTTAAGTTGTGCATTTATTGCAATATGGAATTAGGGTTTGCGCATAAATAAAAGGGCTCTTTTGTTCATCATTTGCACATTTGCATTCGAGAAGAAGAAAGAAAGATCTCTACAACTAGATTGCTTCAACCCTCTCAAGGAACAACCACAAAATTCAATTCAACCAACGATCTTTTTGACTCCTATCGTGAACCCTAGAAGCGTAAAAGGTATTTCCGCTCTTGAATATCTCTTTCTGAATCTTTTGAAAGATGGCTACTCCAAATGTTGTTAAGATCATTGATAGGCCGCGTCCTAAGTTCAAGAAACATCTGTACAAATCCCTAGAAGTTGATCCCCTAGGCACATTCTCTAGCATTCCACATGGGGTTCTACACGTAGAAGATGTTAAGGTTTACATACACGCAAATATTGAGGAATTTGGATGCAATGCTAGATGATATCTATCACAAGGAATTAATAGATGAAACATTTAAACTTAAACCCCAATACAAGGCCATCTGGGATAAGCATTTTGGACATTGCATCCATTTCCCCTGTTTTGTAGAAGATGAATGGGTCCAGTATGTTTTGAGTAGAATACATGACAACTTCATATGGTTGATGAGGCCATTAAAGATCACAAAATATGCCATTAGGGCAGTAACTGGATTACACTCATCTGGTGGGTTGCCCGCTCTCAAATCAATCAAAAACCAAACTGTAAGTGAGGCTACCAGATCAAAGTTTGACAAACTGGCAATGATAATAGAAGATATTATAGATCTGGACATCAAATTTGCCTTTGATTATTGGCTACAAAATATACCACTCTAGTAGGGAGAATTCTGTATCTAGAACAACAATATACACTACTTATCAGATGCTAAGAGAAAATGCTGATTATGATCTTTGTGAGCTTCTCCTAAACCAACAGTTAGAGAATTTGTAGAAAATAAAGAAGGATAAGAAGAATTCATTTAAGTACAGTGGCTTGATACTATGTCTATTCTTCTACTATATGAATGAGCTACCTAGAACTAGTGGTTGGATATGGCAAAATGATAGACCTGTTGCCATACAGATCAGAGATTATATGCATGGGCTTGATGATGCCAAGGCTCAAAGCATAGCTCTCTGGGGATATTTCAAGAATTTCCAAGGTATGATGCAGGCCAGAGAAAGAATTCCCCAATCCATGGTTGAAAAATACAAGGATACAGTGTGCTTTATGGTAGACACTGATCAATGCCTAATGGAGGTAGTGGAGTGAAGGACAGTCTAGATTATGCCAATGGGGTATGAAGTAGATGAGAAAATCCTAGAGTTGCATATCCAACACTTGCTGAGTCAGCCCAAGGACCCTGAGGCAGAAAGGTTTGGAACCTTTCAAGAATTGAGTGTGAAAATTCATGTTGAACAAAGACAACCAGAAATGAAGAGAAAAGTGAGAAAGGAAATAGAGGAAGTTGCCAAAAGATATGGCATCTCAAAAGAAGCAGTTGATGCAAATAGAGAAAAATTAGAAAGAGTTGAGAAGGAGAGACAAGAAGCAGAGAAATAAAGTAATCTGGTGCAAGTCCCCTCCCAGACCAGATCCTCCAAAAGCTCTGCTCCTACCTCCTCTAAGATCCAAAATGCCTCCAAATCGGAAGCCAAGACATCCGGTAAGGAAGAAAAGAGAACAAAAACCAAGGCCACAAGGACCTATATAAGTCAGAAGGATGATGAAGAGACAGAAACAAATGAGGAGGTTAAGAAAATGAAGAACAAGAAGAAAACATCAGGTGGATCTTCTGCTGGTGCAAATAAAGAAGAAGAGGTAGAAGAATTTGTTGAAAGGTCCACTCCTTCTGTTGATAATGTTATCAAGGCAGTCACAGTGGATGGAAATCTGCAACCATTAACTGAATTTTATGATAGGTATAATGACACTGACAAAAGAATATTGGAGGAAGCCACAGTCAAGTACTTGAATATCTATGATAAAGCATTCATTGAAATCATCTCTCTAATCCCCAAAATTTTAGAGAAAATACTTGAACTCATAAAAGACAATGCCAAAGAAAAAGATATGGAGATCTGGGAATAGATAGCTATTCAGTTCTATCCTTCCATAACTCCAAAACAAATGAACATGATCTTGCAAGAATGAGTTCTGGAGAAAAGCTAGAATGAACAAGCTTATGCTCGAAGAGACTGATCAGGTGGCAAAAGAGACTGAAGACATCCTCCGGAATGCATATAAAAGATTCAATCTTCCTATTATAGAGGACATAAGTGATGAACCTTCTGCCATGGATGTCGAAGGACTAAGTGTATCAAAGGAAGATCCTACTAAGAAAATTGTAGAAGAATCAAAGGAGATAGGTGAGGAGAAGACTAAGGACCTAGATTCCTCTGCTTCGGAAGAGGAAGTCCATGAAGAAGTAAATATCTCTCATTCAGATTCCCCAGCAGACTCCGAAATTGAAGGAGAAGCAAAAAAAGAGGAGAAAGTAAGTCAAGAAGAGGAGAAAAAGGGAAGAGAAGAAGAACAAATAGAGAAGGTCTCTGTTGACACCTCTGAGGCTGCAAGAGGAAAGAAGTCTCCAGGAAGAGACACTGCAGAAGTAGTTAAAGACTTCTTGACCAAGGAAATGATGGATTTAGATGAATCGGAGTTGTTTCAAGGAGCATTCAATTTTGACTCTCTCTCTCCGGTCTAGACAATGGAGGTAGCATCTTTTGCTCAAGCCAAAGAAAAAGAAAAGCTTCTGAAGTCTCACATGGAAGACTGTGAGCTGATAGAGATTACATCCGGTGTGTTGGAGAAGATCATGCCATCCTTCCAGAAGGATCTTTTGGCCTCTTCATCTGGTAATCTAAAATCTCTTGTTAATTCTGTTAGCACACATTTTGATTCCTTGGAGAAATCAGTAGAAGAGAAAGTTTGGAAAGAGTTTTTGGGTAAGAGATTCTATGAAGTACAGGGGCTAATAGCAAATGATAGGAGAAATCTGAATATTGGAATAAAGAGCCTAGAAAATGCTCTTAAAGATGGTGGAGAATTATACAAATTTTGTTTATCTTGGTCCACAGTAATAACAGACATTGCAAAGAAGGTGAAATAACAAGAGGGCAAACTATCAAGTTTATCCCAGACTTTTGATCCTCTGACCTCATCCATAATGAATCAAGAGTGCCAGACTATTGCCACTATAAATGAGATAAAGAGGCTTGAGAAGGAGAAGAAAAATAGAATAAGCAGAATGAGTGAACTAAGAGGGACAAATATCCCTAAGTTAGAAGCAATGCATGAGGCCCTAACTGATGCTCAGTCTATAGCCCAGACTAGTGATCTGGTAGATTTAAAGAGGGCAGAAGCCTTTGCATTCTTGTTAAGTGGTCACATCTCAATTTTGGACAGGATGAAGCAGAGTTGGGCAACAGAATCTGACTAGTTGAAAACCACTTTTGTAGATATACTTAAGTATATGTAAGTATAACTTGTATATATACTTATGCAGCTATGTATAGGTAAAATTTTGCAAATCTTGGTGTGCATATTCCACCCTTTTCCATTGATGTCAAAGGGGGAGTGAGGAGCAGTGAAAAATGTGGAATCTAGCTAAGGGGGAGCTCCAAAAAAGTGTACATTAGAACAGAGCATCAACCAAGGGGGAAGTGTAGTGTGACAGTCATTTTTCACTAAGTGTTGCCATCAATGCCAAAGGGGGAGATTGTTGGCAAGAGACACTGTGTGGCTTCATGAGTGTTGTCATTGATGGCAACAAAGTCCATTCCACACATCCGTAGCACATGGTATGTCTATACCGAAAGTTAGATTGAAGAGTATTTTGGTCCGGTGAGCAAGAACAGAGCATGCTGCAAGGTCTGACAATCAAGTCCGGATCTCTCAGAAGAAGTATCTCAGCAAAGTGTGGACTTGGGGAAGTCAAGAGGAGTACCATGACTACTAAATTCCAAAGATTGAGCCTTTGGTGATGAAAGAGTGAAAAGATATGAGCACCAAAGTGTTGGGTTCCTATTTGACAGAGTAGACTGAGGAAGAACTGACCGGCAGAGTATCAGACCTTAATTCAGATGAGGAATTGATGGTGATCAAGCTTCTTGAGGGATCATTCATTGTTGACTGACATGATTGATGACTTCTATAACTATCTCTTTGATATGCATCACTTAGTAAGCACGGATTTAGCTGACAGACTAGAGTTTGGGAAAATCTTGAGTATTCCAGATGCCGACTACAAAGATGTTGAAATCCTTGGTGCGGATATATATACCAGATGGATTTCAATGTGAAGGTGTGTGTGGTGTGTTGTAAAGTGCAAAGAAAAGAAGAGAGCAGTGTGGAAGCAGCAATATAGGTCTAGTATGTGATAGAACATCAATACTAAAGCAGAGGAAGAATGAAGTGTAGTAGATCAGTATATTGAGCCTAACTAGACCTAAACCTTAGCATATGTGGATGCTTCTCATCAGTTCAAGTACCTAGTTTCTTTCTATAAACTATTGTAGGCAGTGAGCCTCTTGTGAGTAGTGTGCTTGGGCAGTGAGCCCTAATTGGCAAGTGCCATTTTGTTCTTTCTATTCTTTTAACAGAGAATACAATCTTGGGTTAGTCACCCCATGGTTTTTCCCTTAATCAGGTTTTCCACGTAAAAATCCTTGTGTTATGTGTGTTGATTCCTTTTCTGGTCTCATGATAATGTATGGTTATATGTTTTGATGCTGCACTAATTGTTAAAGAAGGAAAGAAAGTTGAATATTTAAGATAACTGATTCACCCCCTCTCAGTTATCTGCCTTGTTTCCAACATATACAGGGCGGCAGGTTTCCCGTTAGCTATGGAAGCTAAGGACCTATGTCTAGATTGCATACACTTATATGACCCAGTTACCAGAAGAGTAATACACTAGGATAGAGTCATTGCAGACTTATCTATAGAGGGGATTGTAAGAACATTTGGTCTAAAGATACATGAAAAAATGGTAGATATTGATATTGACCAGTACAATGAGGATTTCAATGATAATGAAAAGGATTGTTGAAGTAAGATCTTCTACAGTTGGTATAATGCAGAGAATAAACCCAAGGTTGTTGCAAGAGTACATAAGATCCTGCAAAGAATAGACTTCAAAGAAGAGATATATTTGATGATTACAATGTTAAGCAGATTGGTGGGATTGAGGGATGCCACTAATTGTAAGCCTTGGATGTTCACTGTTATACAATTCATGAGGGAAGTAAAGAAGGAACAGGGACAAATTCACTGGGCTAAGGCTATTAACATAGCCATATAGAAACAGACAATGTTAAGAAAACAAAAGATGATGCCTTTCTATTTGTCTTCGTATGTATTATATTCATGTGCAGCAATGGTTCATCCATATATATATGGGATTGACAGAATTGGAACCCTAGGGAATGGCCCAGACCAAAAGCTTGTATATGACCATTATCCTAATTTACAGGAGGATAATGTATTAAGAAAGTATGCTTTAGTAAATGATGTATTCTATACATACATGGTTAGAGTTTTAAGAGAAGAGTAGGATGAGAGATTGTCTGTAGATGCAGAAGATACAATTGGTTTGCATAGTTCATGGTACATTCAATTCCACAACTTCACTTATATCAGAACTGAGAGCTTTGAAGGAAAACCTTTCATGCTATCTAGGTATCCTTCTAACAAATTGATTGTTTTAGAGTTCTCAAGGCAGAACTTGAATGCCTTCAGAATGTATAAAAAGGGTATAATAGGGGAAATCTTAAGCTCCCTTGGGCAATTGGTAGATATTCCTGTTCCAGCAAAGAAGTGGTTGGTTACTCAGAGAGGGAGTTAAGGTATTATGGATTTAAGGAATTTGAGTTAGCAAGGAGGTTTTATCCTTTTCACAGGATCCAAAATACTACTGATTCTAAATTTAAACATCAAATACACATTGAAGATTTCTAGTCAGATTGTGAGAATGACAGAGAAGTGAGAAAGAGAGCACACAAAATACTGACAGTAGAGAAAATGAGGTCCATGGGAGACATTTATGTAGCCCCAGAAGTTAAGGATGATGGCAAATTATTACACCATAGTTATGAAAGTGCCAGGCTTGCTCCTATTGGAGAGCCTAATTGGTCGCAACCATGGAATATATCTTTGGACACATTGTCCAAACCTGTCATTTTGTTCTCCAAGACATGGTTGAAGGACATAATTGAGGAGCTTAAGGCTAAGGGAATTGAGCCTACATATCCAAAGAAGGGCAACAAGAGAGTAAGGGATCATCAAGATGATCTCCAGTGCTTCTATGAAAAGAAAAGGAAGATTGTAGAAGCAAAGATTGTTGAGAAAGACAAAAATGCTACATTGATGGATCCTTATGCAATAGGGGTGACAATAGCGGTATCATCAGGCACATTTGTAGAAGCAAAGTCATTAAGTCATGATACCAGTATAGATCAAGCACAAGCTACTAAAGAGTTAACATGACATAAGGTTATGAAGGCAATACCAGTAGGGATATCCAAAGGAGAAACTTCAAAATAAAGTGAAGTTATAGGATCACAGCAGGTAGGTGCTAAATTAAGTAACATACCTAGTGCATCTACCTCAACAAATAAAAGATAGACATATGCTAAGGTTAAAACATAATTGGTTGAAGAAATGTTGCATGGGTCAAAAATGCATGAAGCCAAACAAGTTACTAAGACTGTCAACATTGAAGATGACAGCAGTGGAAGTGAAGTCAAGGAAGTGGATTCAAGGACCAGAAGAGAAATTGGCATGGAGGAAGAAGAATCCAGTGAATATTCAAGTGAGGAAGAGGAACAAGACACTCAAGCTTATATGGAAGTTGAACAAGGTCCAGTGTCTGAGCAAGAAAATGTACAAGAGGAATTGGGGGTAGTGGATCTGTTTGGTACATTGGCACCTCTAGAAATAATAAGGGATGTGCAAGATGTAACACATCAAATAGAAGAATCTGAAAAAGAGGATACACTTGAGGAAGTAGTGAAAGAAACACTTGCTTAAACTAAAGAAGAAACAGGAGGCTCTAGTACTTCTGGTGTAGATGTGTTGAATATTCTAAACATGTATGGGGAACACGGTGAAGAAGAAAAGAATGTAGAAAGCAAAGATGAACAAGAAAAAGAGACAAAAGAATCTGATAGGATAGTAGGTTCACCTTCACATGTAGAGCAAGCTGACATGCCTGAAAAGGTACAAAAGAAAGGTGAAACAGCAGAGGAAACAACAAATAAACTTGAAAGAGAAGAGAACACAAAGAATATTGATGAAGATAATTTTGAACCTGAAAAGCAAATAGAGGAGAAGGGCATGACAAATATGGAACAAGAAAATAAAGAGGAAGATCAAGAAAAGGATTCATCAGAAAAAGAAGGTCCAGAGGAAGAAGATGAGGGTGGAGGAGATACAAAAATTGAAGAAGAGGATAATGAGGGTGAATCTAAATAGAAAAATGATCCAATAGTATAGGAACCAACCCCTCAACAACAACCTCCTCCACAACAAGAACAACAACACCAGCAACAAAAACAAGGAGAAGTAGAAAAGCCTCAAGAAGAGGTAATCAATGAAGAGAAAGTTGCTAAAAGCACAAAAGAGGCTTTGGCCTGGTTGGGTGCAGAAGTAAGGAGAGAAAAGGTGGAGGTACAGTTAGTACCCATCGATATCAAAAGTTTATTAGGCGATGCAATGCCAAGAAAAGAAAAGAGGAAGGCTAGAACCATGTTGGCAATACAAAGGGGTCTAGATGGATCCAAAACACTAAACTTGGCCATACCAAAGAAGGAGAAAGCCAAAGGAGAAATAACAGTAGATGACTACAAGATACTTAATTTTGACCTAAGACACACAACAAGGGAGCAACATATAAGTGAGTGGGAAGATATGCACTATGTTACAACAGAGATGTTAAAGAAAGACAAGGATAAACATGAATATTTGAAAGGACACATTGTCCAGTTACAACAATTCATTAGGGGGATATTTGATCCCAATGCTACAATACCAGAGTTACCCAGTGAAATAGCAGTATTGTCAAAAGATGAAGTGAAGGATATGGAAAATAAGAGGCTTGAGGCCAATATTTTTGAAGAATGGTTCAGAGCATTCGTGCAAGAAGGAGAAGAGGTGATCAAACAAGTAGTGACAGGATGGGAATTGGCTACAACAGAAAAGAATAAATGTAGTGTGCTTATATATAATTGTCATTTTAGAAAAGAAGAATGCAAGTTTGAATTGGGGCAACTGGAGGAAATTGAAGAAAGAATAGATGAATTAATAAATGAAGGAGTCATTACTCCTCAGATGGCAAATCAAGTACCATAGGCCAGGTTGGAGTTAAGGTTTGAAGATGATAGTCTTAGAAGATGCATCACAGTCACTCAGGGTTTAGAGGAGAAAGCAGATAACATGATCAGGTTGCATAAGAGGATAGTTGAAAAGCTCATAGATCATGAATGTATGGACGTACCAGCATGCAAAATCCAAAGGGCATTACAAGAATTCAAGGCCATCTTTGCACCATGTTTGGAGAATCCAGAGGTGTATTTAAGTAAACAAATGATCGATTCAATAATGGAGGCGAGTGCCAAGACAAAGAAATATAGGAAGAAGGTTGAAGGTTCAGGTAAAGAAGAGAAGAAATTGAAAGAAGGGGTCATAATGCAAGAATATATATGGACAAGGAGTCCAGGGGGAAATCACACCTTCATAGAAGGTGTAACAAATAATTTCAAGATATATCTGAAGGAGTAGGAAAGTATAAAAAAAAGGCAAATAATACTAATGAAAGAGTCAATTGAAAGGTATCCGTGGGCAAGGTCAACAAAATAGAAAAAGTCAAAGGGGGGTATCCTATTTTGAAAAGATTCCAATGGCATCCTTTGAGGCAGAAAAGATACCACAAAGATATTTTGAGAAATAGTTAAGAATGAATGTACACCCTTGATCAAGAAAGTATGAATACTGACCATAGATTGGGTTTTGTAGCCGTAGCAGTATGAAGCTTCAAATTCTATATAAGAAGCTCTGCTACATGTATATTATTTACATAGGGATTTTTGAGTTGTAGCTTTCACTTGTAATTTGTTTGAACATTTGAATAGAGAAGTATTTCTTTAGTTTAGAAGAGGAGGTCACCTGTGTCTACACTAAGGAATGCACAGAATGTCTGGTTTCCTTACTGTATTTGTAAAAATGTTTCTAAGTTTTCTGGCAATTTGATTAATGAAACAAAAGGTCATTCATACATTGTAAATTCTATATGACTAGGTACTTTAAATATAAGTAAACTTGGAATTCTGTGTCTATTACAAAGTGTTTTTTTGACTCTTACTGGTATTTGAAGTATTATCCTTTGAAAGCTTGCAATCTTTGATGTGTGTTCATGAAAATACTCTTTGATGTGTGTTCATGAAAATACTCAGGACTCTATATTTGAAGATTTAGTATGTTGATTTGATTAATTTGTTGTATCTCTTAAAGACATGAGTAACAGAACATTTAGATCATGTAGTGAAATGATTTTCAACTTGATTCTCTCTAACTTTTCCCCAAACATTTGAAATAATTAGCTTAAATGCAGAAATCTTAAGGAAATTGTCTTACATTTGAAAGAAGCATGAAGAATTGTGTTAATATCTAACAATTTTCATATCAATTTGAAAGGCAAAGCTTGTTTCACTAAAAATCATACAAGGCTTTGTGATACAGTAGTAAGCTTATGCAAAAGAATGAATAATTTGTCTATATTTGTAACAATTTGCATAATTTGAGTCCAATAAGTCACAGATTATCTTAAATCAAGTAAGGCCCCTTGAATATTATAGTTTCACATCAACATGCTGAATTATCCACAAGGTCAAGACATGACCATATAGAAACTTGGGATTAAGAACTCTTAGGTGATTTCTTCATATCTTTCAAGACAGTTTAGGTTCTTTTTTGTGAATTTTAACTTTTGTTATGAATGTGTAAAAACAATCATCAATAGGTTGCACATTCTAATCCCCCTCTATGTTCCTTTCTTCTATTGCCTATTTATCCACCCTCACATAGTCTCTCCTAACTATACATCTCTTCTATCTTGGTGTTTCCCTAGTTATCATGGGAGACTATCATTTCCATCTTTCTTCCTTCTCATAGCTATTGTAGACTAAACTAATTTGTTTTATTGATCTACCTAATTACCTTTGGATTGGTGATTTTTCTTGACCGACTCTAGGTTGATACTTTGCTAGATTTCCCCAAGATCAATGATTATATCAATATACCTTAGGTTTGGCTCTTCTTTCCACTATTTTTAGTTTGGGATCAATCTTCACCATTACTTACTCCTTTTTATTGCTCAATCATTAACTTTGGTGTAACTCTTTTAGCTAGATACTCCTTGCATGCAAAACTATGCCTCCTTCCTCTATGCACATTTCTTTGACTGGATACTCTACTCTTCTTGTGTGTTCATTACTCTTTGAATTAACCTTCATTCCTCAAAAATCTCCCACTTGGTTTCTAAATTTGGTAGGTTTTACCTTATCATGGGATGCCCATGCATCATACTCTCTGGGTAGGAAAAGAAATGAGCCCTCTCATTTTCCTTTCCCATCTTGTTGTCCCTTGGCTCTTCTCCCTTGAACCTTCCTCCATTTTATGGGGTTCTTCCCACCTTCACCTAATCTTCTTCTCCTAGTCAAGGATTCTTTTGCATTTCTCCTCTAAATTCCTTCATATGGTGTGATTGCCTTTTATTATAATTTCTATCATCAACCTTCACCTAATGACCTTCCTCAATGCATCCAATTGTATCATGGATTGGGTGCTTTGTTAAACTACCTCAAAATTGATGCTCTACTTGATTGATTTGAGTTTAGTGCTTCTAACAAACTACCATGAGATCAATTCTTTTGTTGATGCTAGATTTTGTTCCCTTTTACGTACTTATGCATCCTCTCCTCTTGTGCATCTTTGGTGCTCTCCCATTTGGTGCCTCCTACTTGGCACCTCTATTCTTTCCTTAATTCCTTGGGTGTGATTACCTCAAATTAATGTTTTGTCAAACCTACCCTCCTACAAGTTTCTCTCCTTGCACTTGATTTCCTTAAATCAACACTTCTATCATCAAATCCTAGCTAATTATTCTATCTCATCCTTTTTGCATGCTAGTTCTACCCCTTGAGGCATTCTGATTTAGATCTAACTTGTTAGGCTTCTTTCTGAATGCACTTATACCACCCTCATGGGGTGTGTCTTCTCCTTCCAACCCTCTTCTCTCTTCATGAATTTCACAGCTCACAGGCTTCTCCTTGATACTCCCTTGAGTCTTAATCTTTGTACCTATGAGGACCCCTTCACATCCTCAATATCCTCATGTGCACTCCCTCGCACACTTGATGCTCTTCTTGTTTCTTGATTTGTAGAACATTATCTTCCATCATTAGGTTCACAAGTCCTCATGCACCTTGAGGGTCATGGCCATATTTCATTTCTCCCCTCTAACTACATGCAACTATTTTTTTTTGTATCTTTTTGACTATATATTTCTCTTGCATCTAAGGTTGGTGATGCCTCTCACACTTCCTCCTAGAATGGTGTCTTAACTCTTATGTTATCTATATCCCTAGTCTCCACATGTATTTCTCATTTTTCCCATCCCTTTAATGTCATTTATGCATTCTTGCGTGTCTCAGTCTCCAAGTCTTGTAACCTCTTCGATTAGGCTTTCATTTCCTCTACTTCCTACTATGTTGTCTCATAGTTACTTCCTTATGAGCTCTACCATTCATAGGTATGTGAGCTCCCTCTAGTGTATAAATGTGCTCCATCACTGTTGTACAAAAATATGCTCACCTTTTACCTCATTCTCTACCCATCTCACCTTGATGGAGATTATGCCTCTCCCTTTGCTTCCTATATCTTCTACTCAATGGTATTGATTATCTAAGATGTGTGTCTGATTACTTCATTCTTTAATACCTTAGGGATCAATGATTTTTATTGGTTACCTTAGTTTTGATGATATGTTAGGCTACCTCAAAGGTCAATAATTCTATTTATCTACCTTAGGGGTTGGAAGTTATGTTAGACTACCTCAAGGTTTGGTGATTTGATGACACCTAATCTAAAACTCTCCACCACCACATTTTACTACCTCCTTTTAATGATTATATTGATATCTCCTTTTATTTTAGTTCTTCACCTAAGCTTGGTTCACCTCTTCCCTCTTTGTGACTTCTATCCTTGGGCCTCTCACTAGATCCATTCTTTGCCTCCTTAGGTAACATCCTTCCATCACTATTTCACCACTATTCCTCACTTTACTCTTGTTAGGGTTTCTTTCTCTACAATTCATCTTGTATACTTCTATACTTGCAACTTATTTAGCTATCCATTGTTGTGGCCTCCTCTCCATAATCCTATCTAGACATTATTAATTGTGAGTTACTATTACAAACCCCTCCTTTAATCCTATGTAACCCTCTAAAAGTTGCCTTCCCTAGAGCTTATCTTGGGCTCTGATACCACAAATAATGTAGCCAAGGATAGGGTTCCCATTGAAAGGAAGCTTAACCATGCAACACATGAACTCACACCCACATACACAAACAACAAGGTACTTAGAACAATGGATAATGGACAATAAAATAGATTTTTAATTTTATTCTTGGAAGAAATTACATGGTTACATTTTACATGGGCTTGTTACCCTTTCCCACTCTTAAGATTCTTAGCTCTTACACACATGGTCCACACATAGGTGGCCATTTCCTCACACTTTAGCTCCTTCTATGTTGTCTACCTCAAAGGACCAACCCTTTGACTTCTTCCATCAAGAAGTCTCTCTCTCTCTCCCTCACACACATTTTGTGATAAACCTCCCAGGCCATTCTCGGCCTTCACAATCAACCTTCTAACCTAGTAACCTACCCATCCATGTCCACTTTGTTCCTTGTTTAGTAGTGAAGATAGTTGCACATGATCAACCCCTTTCTAACTAGACAAATAATCATTGGTTGACTAATAAAAGCCTCCTTGCAACTCCTTAATGGTGGCTTCTACAAATAGCTCACTAACCATCTAGTCCTCCAACTAACTTTGTCCTTAGATTCTCTCTCAAATCTTATAATTGATCCTAAGATTTCAATATCTTATTCCTCCTCTATTTGGTGCCCAAATGATTTGGCTATTACACATTCCCATGACCTATACCATCTACTATGATAGTTGATCCTACCTTGGATACTATCTATCTTTTGATAGGATATCTTGATGGAGATTGTATCTTTGATACATTTTATCTCATCAATTAGCTCTAGGATCAAGGTCATTGATTGACTAGTCATTTTTCCTTTCCATGCTTCCTCTTTCTTTTATTTATGCACCTTCCCCATTGCATGATCTCTACCTTCATTGTCTTCACGTAATCTTCATGAGCAACTTTTTCATGCACTCACAACACACCTTCCTCTTTCTTTCATGTCTCCCCTCCACACAATCTTCTCCTTTTATTTCTCAATGCATGATCCTTTTTGGTGCCTCTTCAAGACACCCTTATTCTATGCATCCTCTTCCTTATGCAAAACTTGCACATTTGCATGCCCCTTTGCACAATCTTCTTCTATTAGCTTTCTTGCGAACCCTTTCATAGTCTCTCTTGACTCTATGCCTTTGTTACGTTGGTGTTACACCCCAATTATCATAAGATACTATCATTCCCATCTTTCTTCTTTATCACAACTATCATGCACTAGACTACTTCGGTTTGGTGATCCACCTAACTACCTCTAGGTTAACACTCTACCCAAGTTCCTTAGGATTGATGATTTTGTCAAGTTTCCTTAGGTTTGACAATTATTTTCACTCTTCTTGTGTTGGGAATGATATTCACCATTGATTACCCATTTTTCCTACTCACTCATTGGATTTGGTTTAACTCCTTTAGTCAACTACTCCTTGTGAAAAAAACTATGCCTTATTTGTACATATTTCTTTGATAGAACACTCTACCTCACCCACGCGTTCCTTTCCCTCTTACTTAGCTTTCATTCCTTAGAAACCCACCACTTGATTTCTAGATTTGGTAGGTTTTTATTTATCTTGGGATGCCCCTGCATCATAAGGTCTACATCACTAGTGTGGGTTCTCAATCTATTGTAAGCTTTATTAAGTAATATATTGAGGTCTACTTTAGTGGTGGGGATTTTACTTGAAAGGGTTTTCCCATGTATATGCTATGTTATGTTCTCTTCTATCCTATCTTATATCTACTTTTCTTCTTTTCTAAGTTTTAGTAAGGCATACTTAATTTATAATAGAAAAAATAATTACTTTCTATTGCTCCTAGTTGAAGTATAAGCATTGTAAAACCAACATTTGGTATTAGATATTTGTATGATTTGATCCTATGATGGAGGGAATGTGTTTCTTGTGTTATTTTTATAACATTTGTTTGGGTTTGAAGTCAACTCTAAAAGTTAGAATTCACGGCCAACACCTCAAGAGTAGAGATTGAGAAAATCAATAGGCAATACTTTGAGTTGCAGAAACTAAAGATGGAAGATCTCTTGTTTGGAAGAGATTGGTAGATTATGATAACTACTACTCTAGATACTTTACCAACTAGAGTGAATCAATATGCATGTGATAAACTTGAAACAAAGGTAAGTAGTATGATCAAACTATGGCTTTCCAATTATATCTTGAAGAATGTATCAGGTGAAAACATTATAAAAGCTTTATGGGACAACATTGATGAATTGCACTAAACTAAGAGTATTGTAAACAAGTTATTTCTAAATTGGAAATTGTATTCATTAAAGATGAATGAAGGAGACCCTATAATTGATTATCTCAATAACTTTAATCTTGTAGTGAGTCAACTAACTTTCATAGATGTAAAAATGGAAGAAGAGGATAAGTGTATTACTTTAATTTGCTCATTACCTGATTCATGAGACAATCTCATTATAAATATTGGTATCACATATTCTAAGTTAAAACTTGAAGAATTTGTGTTGGAATCACTAAGTGAAGATATTAGGAGAAAGTCCATACTAGGAGAAAGTCCATGGAAGATTCCTCTAAATTTGCTTTGTTTATAAGAGGTTTGTCCAAAGATAGAGGATGTAAAAAGAAACAAGTGGATAAAAGAAAATCTAAGTCAAAGGGTAGGTCCAAAAACCCTAGATAGTATAAAGTAAAGTGTTAAAATTATGGCATGAAAGGTCATGCAAAGGAGTGTAAGTCTAAGAAAAGGGATAAAACTGTTGACTCCTCTGTGGATAAATCTTCTAATGATGATGATGTTAATGGTGATGTTTTTCTAACTTCTTCAAATATTCATCCTAGTGATGACTCATGGATAATTAATTTAGGTGCTTCCTTTCACATGACTATACATAGAGAGTGGAATTCAAAATGTGAAAATTAATGGAGGCATTTTTTCTAGGCGAGAACACTTCTCACAACATTGTTGGTTGTGGGAAGTTAAAACTACTATTATGGTGGCAGAGTGAAGATTCTTTTTGATGTATTGCACATTCTAGGGTTAGATAGAAACCTCATTTCTATTTATAACACAAATGACAATGGTGTGCATCTTAGTATTGATAAAAATGTTTGTAAAATGGAAAGGGAGACTTTGGTTTTGGAAAATGTTATTTGGGTAGGACATTGTTTAAGTTGAATGGAAGTACTTTGTGTAACTCTACCATGGCTATTACAAATGTAAATGAACCATCTATAAAGTCAATGTTGTGTCATTAGAGGATGGGTCATATTGGGATAAGGGATTAAAAACTCTAAAGAATAAATCTATGGTTGAGGGCCTTGCTAATTATTCTCTTGATTTTAGTTTTTGTTTCGTTCTACGATTGGCAATTTGAACACATGTTCATTATATGATTTTCTAATGTTTGAGTGAGTTGTAATATTGTCAGTCTTGACTTTGTGATATATATAAAGTGTGTGTGTGTGTGCGTGCATGCATGCGTGTCTAACATTGTAAATATATGCTATGCAATTGTTAGCATTAGAAACTACACCTAAATAATAATTAAAGTTGTGGCTTACGTCTTCACAAGCTTTAATAACTCAAATATAAATATATAAATGTAACGTTGGCAAGCTTTTTAAGACAATAACCTTTAATCTAAGATCCAATGGTGAGTTTTGAGGAGGATTGCTTATTGAACCGTCTTAGATACTACCAGCATTAAGGTACTTAGAATTTATTGTTCAGTCGAGGTTAGGCTAGAAATTGATTTGGACTAGCATGCAATAACTAAAGGGTTTTAACCATCTATTAGCCCACGTACTTTACATTGATCACTATAGTTAATGTGGGAGTTTATCAATTTTCTTGGAGATATTCTTAGCAATTGCGTTTTGGTTTTCATGGGGATTACTCTGTGAAGGTTGCATGCCACTAGATCATGTCATTAATTATTGCATTTTCTTCTTTCTATTGCACTAGGAGTCTTTTGCAGAATCCCTTCTTTACTCCTATTAAAATGGTATTCTAGAAAGGTTAGCTAGTGATTGTTCAAATTGACAATCATAGAACGGCACATCGATCCAACAAAATCGAACTTAACATAAATAAGTATCAATTTATAGGACAAACACAACAAGAGTGCATAACAGCTAGTAAAATAGTCTATAAATGCCACAAGATCCTTCCATTTGTCACTATGTACACATAACAAGACATTACCTCAAAATAAACACAAAACTAAATGAGAAATGACAGATATACAAATTTCACCATTACAACTATTAATATACACATAGCCACTCGTCCACTTGTTAAACAAGACACATGCTTGCTTGGAACATTAATTTAAAAATAATTTATCGTCCGATACACAAGGAACACCAACTAGGAAGATTGGTGTTTTGTCTTGGTAACACAGTTTTAACAAATTATAAGACACAAATATTAAATCAAAAATATCAAATATTCTATAAAATTAAATGTCATCTTTCTTAGTGAGACGTGTCCGTAAGGAATCGCCATGGCGAGATATTTTAATTTATTTCTTTTTTCAATTAAGGTCTCTTCTATGCCTCATTAAGGAATGGAATATTTTGATTATTTGTTATTGTTGCTT